>VWZF01006451.1:1615788-1680891 GCA_013396755.1 Sclerurus mexicanus | reverse complement strand
GGGGGGGGGAGAACACCTAATGGTGCCAAGAATTCATACGTGAAATTCTGGTAGCCTCTTCTACAAAAGTGTTTGCACTAGTCATACGATCCCCTTCACTATTCAAGGCATTAATTTTTAAAAATAATACTGCTTTTGGCTCTGCATTTTGCAAAGTTTCCATAAAAATAAGTAAATATCACCACAGTCTTCTCAATGGTCCTACAGAGTCTGTATCTGCTTAATCCAACAGAATGTGCTTCCACTTAGGAATATTTTTTCCTCCATTTGTAGCACTTTTGCTACCAATTTCAAAGCATGAAAGTTTGGCTGCACTTTCTAAAAGAATCTGATGCACATATATGAGCCTCATTTAGAAGGCATCCTCAAGGGAGTAGAAAGTAGCTTGATCTAGAGGCTGAAGAAGTAATAATTGCAAGAGAAAGCTTTTTTTAGTCTGTTTTTCTTTATGCTTTAGACATACAAGAAAGCTGTTCATTAAGTTCAGTTGATGGAGAACTTCAATAAATGGACAATGAAATTAATTCTGCCTGTTCCAGCCAAAAACGTATGAACCCAAAATAGAAAAATGAATGCTAAAACTGGGGGAAACGGAAGGCAGAAAAACTCACCGCTACGCTCAGCAAACCACAGTGAGGGAAAACTACACATTGCACAACCCTGGCAACTGCACAACACTCTGACTGTTACCCTTCTTACTCAATTCTCAGCAGGTTTTACCCCTTCAACCTTTGCTACAACACATTCTCTAAGTGGATCTAGATTAATACAAGACAGACAGGGAGTTTCCCAGAGAGCCTCAGTGGAGCCAGGGGCGCAGCCTGTAGATCACTTTTATCATCCCCCTGATAACAGACACCAGGCACTAATGGAGATCAGTATCAGGAGTTTGTGTTCAAATACTCTTGATGCACTCTTCCAAAAAGAAATTAAAAAAAAAAAAGCAAGCATGTATAGATGTGTCATTTCTCTCCCTTCTTCTCAACAAACGTGGGTTTCATATCTATCAGCTCCATGAGCAAAATTAGGGCACTGCTTCATCTTTGCTCATGCATTTTCAGTAAAACCACACCACCAGATTTAGACACACAAGTGTGTCTAGACTACACAATTCAGCAATAGTTCAAAGGGCCCCAAAAGCTCTCAGATATTTAACCTGTAAAGACTTATCAGAAGGAATAGCTCACACTACAACGCTAAACTCCTCAGACATAACTGAGGTACTTCATGTCTTTCGGGTCTGTGTGGTTAGGATTGCATTAAGTGAGTTACAAAGAAGTTATGATAGAGAGTAACTACAGAACCACAGTCTCTTATTACCCATCTTCAAATTAATTCCATTTCTTTCTCCTCTCCCTCACACTCACACCTTTCAAAGGCCAAGAGGCCATTTTGTAAGGCACACTAACTGGCAAAAAAAGCACCAACAAAGCAAATGGCATTTAAAAAAGAAAAATTATCTAAGAAGCCCATTTCAAATATTTGATAAAATAAGGTTTATTGGGTTTTTTTTTAAACAAGAGGAAGAAAGAGAATGTTACTACAAGATCTCATCTCAGTGAATGCACAAACCCCATAATATTTCTCAGTCTTCCTCATATTACAGTCCAAATCTTAATACAGATTTAGTTTCAAATGAAAGTTATTCTGAGAAAAAAGTTAGATACTCTAAGTCTCAGAAAGAAATCAAACATTTATGAAGTTGTAATTGCAACAAAATATTTTCTCCAAGCAAAAGGCAGCATTTCCTGCATGTGCAGCATTTCAAACAGAATATGCACCAATTTTACATCTCCTGGATTTGGGTCATGGATGAAGTGCTAATCGACAGATTTATCTTCAAGCTAAAGGAGATCAGTAAATATTCTCTCAAATCTAAGCACACGGAAAGAAGTCACACTAGTCATTAAAAGACTTTTTCTTTTTGCAATATTAAACAAAAAATCAAAACTATTACTATCTTACATGTGTTAATTCTGAAGTAAAAGTAAATTCATTAGTTTAATCAGGCAAAGATGATAAAAGTCAATGTGTTAATTCAAAGAAGGTAGAAAAATAAACCTTTGCTTTTAATTTAAACCTTTACTTGGTTTCTTTTTGAAGAGCATATGAACAAGACTAATAATATTGTACCTCCCTGAGGCAAAGAAAAGCTAGAAAATTCTATGCATTGCTGTTTGTTAGCATGATTAAATCCTTCGCTGCATGCAACATTTCTGTGCTGATATTTAATCCAGGTAATAAAATGCAGCTGTACCCAGCCACCAGGAAGAACACAAGACCTCATCAGTCCACTGCAAAACACACACTGCTTTTATTAGGCCCATGTATTTGCAGGCGTAGTTTGTGCAGCAAATAGTACATAGGGTGGCCTTCTGTCTCTGCAAGAAAAATCAAAACTTTTATAACAAGTTTTTGAATACTTTGTAACAGCCTAATCTAACACTAAAGTGGCATCTCTTCCCGCAAATACAGCCTACCTTAGTGATGATAAAAAGCTCTTACAGAGAGACACACGGGAGGGAAGAATTTCGAGAGCAGCTGAAGGAAATGAACCTGAAGGTCACACAGACCCTCCCTGCTGTAAAAGAAGTGTCCCTGGGCCTGTTTGCTCACTGCAGTTGTGTCCCGATGGGATCCACCATCCATCACCTGCTCACTGTCACACTTCTGCCTCCTGCTCTCCGTGTACATTCCCTCAGCAAATGCAGTCTGTTAAAGCAGATTTTAACTAATATATTTTAAAAATCCAAGCTTAACACTTGAATATGACAATCGTGTTAACCGTGACGACTTAAGGTTAATGCCAGAGTTATATCTGAGATGTTTCCTGCTTAAATGGCTGGCTGTGGTTACCTTCATGGTTATCTCTGGTTTGCCTCTGTTCTTAAAAATTACTTAGTGTGCTGTAACAAGCACGTTCCACTTGCTTCATATCCAATCCTATTTCCCATAAAACATACACCTGCCTCCACTACTGAAAAGAGTTCACACAGTCCCTCCTCAGTGGAAAACATGATGGAAACACCTGGGCAACTAATGACACAATCCCAATTCTCTGTAGCTGTAGAGAATTCAAAATCGTGCCAAGTTTCAGCCAACAACTGCCCATGGTCCAGACAAGAAGGCACTGAAAAGCATCACTCTACACAATATTAGTCAGGTGTTGCAACTTACTAATTTAACTCCCCCTGGTGCTACACCAATGCTACAGGGACAGAAAAAGAAGTGCCATTATCTCCTCTGCAGTGGATTTATCCTTGAACTCAGTCAGTTCAGTTTCACTGGACAACACACAGGATTATATAGCAAGGCCAAGTTACCTGTAAGTCCACTGAATATACAGCATTAAAAAAAACCACAAATTAAGAGTTAGTTCTCCAAAATGAACATTCCACTTAATCACTGATGCATTAAAAAAAAAAAAAGGAAAGAAAGAAAGGAAAAAAGCCCACAAGAGCTTTACAGTGAGTTTCACATAAGCATTATTTTAGTTTGTTTTAATGCATGGTGAATAAATAAATAAATACTGAAATGTCACTAAATGTGACTCATTAGCCTTTGCTCTCAAATGAAAACTTTCCTACCACATACTTGAAGTAAAACCTACAAATATTTTTGTCACTGCTTCTGGCCTAGCAGAAGAGTATTGGGGGAGGGAGAAGGAAGGGGGGAAGGAAATAAAAAGCAAAACTAACGTTTTGCAGTTTGTACCTCGCTTTTCACTGCAAACCATAGAACTAATTTTTCCTCTCCTGCACTCCAAGACCAGCCCTGACATCCTTCAATCACTCTCAGAAATTTGCTGTAACTGGGGGGGAGGGGAAGCTAAAAGCTTGTCTAGTTTTTGCAGGCAAATATGAAATAATCTGAAGTGAAACTGCTTTGAAGCTCTCGGACAAGCAGGGCCTGCAGAACAGCCTGAACACAAGCAAGGCTGCAGCACAGCACCACTCCAAGAACCGAGAGCTGCAACCAAGTGTCACCTCCAGCAGCAAGCCTGGAGGAGAACAGGGGATGTGGAGTTTGGGTTATGCCATTGTAGTGTTTTGTACAACTCAGAAATAGCAGCATCACAAAATAAAACTCCTCATATAATGCTGCACGAAATACTACGAAAAAAAAAGAGAAGGGAAAAGTTTTTTATTGAATGCAATAGAATATTCTGGTGAGAGACTTATTTCCCTATGTCTCTAAAAGTTCTGGCAAGTCTGTCTCCTGCTCAAAGGAGCTCTGAGTGAGCCTTTCAGCACTCTACCACGGAATTAGGCAGGTTTTCAAAGAGCTTTTCAAGGGTAAAACAGAAAGCCCGCATTCAAGAGTCCTCTCCTATGGCAAACCAAAGTGCTTTTTTAAAACAAAGTGCCCTTTTACATTAGAGATCTGTCAGATTAACGACTGCACTGGCCAAAAGCACTGGAGATTCTACAGCGGGTTGGTGAGCTTTCCATTCCAGAGACCACTGCGTTCCACAAAATAAAACAGGGGAAAGAGGAAGAGGGGGAAAAAAGGAAAAAAAGGAACACAACACACCAGTTTCCCAAACCAGCTTGGGAGTCCTACACAGCTTTCTGCTCACTTCAGAAGTTTCAGGGAGGATAGTTCCAGGTTTGCCAACAGCCTTGAGAAAGTTCCAGTGCCAGTCTCCCCACATAATTTTAGGAATTAAAATATCTTAATTATAGGAGGGGGTCTTTTGCAATGAGAGGTTAAGCAAACCCTATAATCAGCTGATTGATAGGATATCACCTAAGTGCAGCTACTTTGTTAACACAAGATCTGCAACCATCCTTTAAACACTTAAAGGACAACAGGTTCGTTTAAGAAAAGATCTTAAATTTAAACAAGTCTGGAGCCAGTAATCTTGCTGACATTACTTGCATAACCCCACTTCTGGCAACAAGCCCAAATATTTTCCGTCTGTGCTACAAATCAAAGAAGTTGTTTGCTATCAGAAGTTGGGTAAAGAACGTCAGAGTAGTTTTTCTTCAAACACAGTCTATTTAGCTTAAAATGATGACAAATCCTGTAAATCAGGTGTCTTGTTTCTTGAATATGAACATGAATAACATAACATAAAACAAGGCTGCAGCTCAGTTATTCTTCTTCTCTGTGATAAAGTTACACCAGCGAGCAGCAACAGCCTCACTTTTCCTACACAGTGGAGCATATTATTCCATTATTCATATGGAAAGGGAGAATCAACATGACTCACAAGAGACAAGGAAAGTCCTCTGAACACCTCACTTAACACTGCTGTTGGGAAAGTTCTTCTTCAGTCCATTTCTAATCCTTCATCCGATTCATCTGCCTTGTGAATTCTCTGATTCAACAGCAACACCCACATGAGGGAGCTCAGAAGTGCAGCCTCTACAGAGTCCTCCCTGCAGTCACTAGAAGGTGTTCTGTGTCTACACACCACCTTATGCAGAGAAGGGGGTGCCCACCCAAAAAGCTACATCTCTAAGTGTTGCTTTTCATCTCTATTTTACTTGGGAATTTCTGCATCCTTCCTCCTTTGGAATGTACTTGAATGCCACCCTCAACTTATCACAGGATGAATAGGATCCCAGAAATATGAATTGCTTACATAGTGGTGGATACTTGATACTCGCTCCAGAGAACAAGGTTACAGTGTTCTGCTGCTGCAGGAGCACCAAAGACCCACCATAAAGGCATCATTGTGCAATGTTCTCTGTAAAGGAGCACAGAGAGACGCCCAAAGACTAAGATTTAAATAAAAACCCCTGTAATGGGAGAATATTATCATGCCAAAGGCATGTACTCCTTGTACGCCAATTAGTCATAATAATTCATCGCTCCTTACTGGCCATCAATCAAAACAGAGAGGTAAAGAAATTTAAAAAGATGGCTCTTCCCTTCTACATATGAACTCATAAATAGAAGGACGGTCATATAATTCATGTAACTATATAACTTATAATATAAAGAGAAAATAATTACATAAAATATTGATAACAAATGAAACATGTAGTGAATGTTTAAATATATAGAAATTACTATCATAACCATATTTTTAGTATCCTTGCTGTTCTGGACACACACAGAGTGTTAAAATAAGTAACTTGTAAATAATCCAACCTTAATTTACATTGCAAACATGACAGAATAAATATGAAGTGCAGGTGCTGAAAAAGGACAAGTGAAGTGCCTGAAAGTGTGTATACAAAAAGACTGGTCCTCCAATAATATTAATGATGGTAATTTTCCTGCCACATCACTCCTGTCAGCTCAAAATTAACAATAGTTTCCTGCCAGCACCAACAACTTGGTTTATAAACAGAAATTACATCACTTTAAAAGAAGGTGTCATGTTGCACTAACTTATTTAGAGAAGCCCCATCAATCTGACCATCAATTTAAACCAACAGGGAAAAAGCCCAACTGAAGGAAGATTTGAAGTTCCCTTTATGGAAAAATAAATCAAAAAATAAGTGTAATACCTTTCAAACATCTTCAATAAATGTATCTGAAATATACACAAAGGGTTTTAAAAATTTAGCTTTACTATAACTAATTTAAATGAATCAGTAAACATTACACAATTCTTGCTTGTTAGCAAAGCCTAATAAAAGTGACACTACTGAACTAGAACCTACCACATGCACAGTTTCTGGATGTGATAAACATTTTTGGGAGCTGCAACCTCCTGCAAAGAAGTGACTTCCCTTGAGTCTACGGAGATTGAAGACCTACTTTGTTCAAGTAAAAAGGTGACAGAACAAAACTCAAAAACTGCTTATCTTCCCCTTTGATCTAAAAATAAATTCTAAGTGCAAGGGAAGTCACAACTTACCAGTACTAATTATCCTAAAAAGTGGCCCAAAATAAAAGGATTATGGGAAAAAAAATTCATCTCAAATCTATTTAAATACAGACAAATATCAAGAAGTTTTCATTTGTGGCCTGATATATTTAAATAGCTCTACTATCAGAAAAAAAACAAAACACAAGGTCTAAGAAGTTGCATCATTACATCAATTGAGTAAGTAAGAAATCCAGCATAATAAAATGTATTAAAACAAATAAGTTTCTGTTAACATGCCTGCATTTCCCCACTGTGATGGATCAATCCTGCACAAAGTATTTAAGTTTCTATTTTATTGCTCCTCATGCACGCTCTGTATTTAGAGGAGCAGTTTAATTACAGCACTGGTGAGAAACTGGGTCATCTAAGATCTGATTAGCCCTCTGGAGATGCCTCTCCTTGCTTAGTACAGAGGAAGCCCAAGATTACCACATTCCTGAACAACTTAAGCTACAGTTCCATGCACACTTCAAGCAAGGGGAAGCAGCATCTACCGCAGTCTCACCCACTGATCACTGATCCCCACCCCTGGGAATTCTCCTACCAAGGGGTTCAGAAGCCAAACAACTCAGTACTTCTCAGTATTCTTCCTGCTTCAACTTCCCACTACAAAAAAGTTACTGCACTACTACTATTGATCCAGGTGCTCACGTGTCACTACAGTCACATACAGTGATAAACTCCTCTGACAGCCTCAGGAAAAAAATAATGGAAACACCAAATAAATACTGACGTAATCAATTAAGCAATTTTTAGAGGGTTGCTAATATACTGTAGTTTACTATTTAAGAATCTTGTGGGTTTCCTCCTATTTCACATAGCTGAGTTGCAGGGGAGATACCATTATTTAAGTGCAGCTACTAATTCTTCAAAATTTCTTTAAATATATCACAGGTTTTCAAAGCAACCTGTTTCAAATCTGCATTATGGCTCTTTATCCCCTATGTCCTACAATCCTTTGTCATTTGGAGTTTCAGTCTTTCGTAAGGAATTACTACTTCAAATTTCAGTAAAGATAACCCAGGAGACCCAATAGCTTATTTATTTCTCAAGTCACAGTATTTATAAAGATTAGAAGATAATTATGCTGTGAAATCAGAACAACAATTATGAGAAAGCTTCACAACCTGTAGCTTCAAACATGCGTTTTATGAATGGGCTTTCAGGGTTCATGGTTCAAAAATAAAACAAAAACTTAAGAATGTAGCATAATAATCTGACATCCTTTAGCTAGTCATTATTATACTTCATTGTAGAAGTATTTTAGTTTACTTCTAAGCCTTTCTTCCCCATCATGCAATTTTCTTTGTGAAACAGAACCTAGAATTTTTCCTTTCTTCCAGTCTCAGTTCACTGCAAAGAAACAATGTCTACAAAGCCTCTTAAATCAATCAGCTTGAAAATTACTTGTAACACTTTACCCACAATACAAAAAAACGCACAGCCACCTACACTTTGGGTAAACCACAAAAAACCCAGTCTATTTCCCAGTACTTATTTCATTAACAGTTTGACTTGGTCCTCAACTCACTACTAATTCATTCTGGTGTACTAGGAGGGGAAATCAGGGGCGAGGGGGAAAAACTGAGCCAGAGTTAACCAAACAGACTTTCCTTGGCACAGAAAGCTTTACAGAAGCCCAATTGCAAGCATAAGAACAATAATGCACAGAATGGTCTGGGTTGGAAGGAACCTTAAAGATCATCTTGTTCCACCTCCCTGCCATGGGCAGGGACACCTTCCACCAGACCAGGTTGCTCCAAGCCCTGTCCAACCTGGCCCTGAAGGACTCACTACAGCATCGCATCTTTATCTATTATGGCTGACCTTAACATTTGTTTTAATTCCAAAGTTCATCGCTCATGAACATGGAAACTGACAGCCAAAACTATTTCTTTACACACAATACAAGAACACAAAGTGACAGGAAAATTTTTTTTTTCTTTTTTTAAGAAATCCCCAAAGCTTAAGGTTCCTCTGTGAACACAAACTAGAAAGCCAGCTGTAATAAGAGGTCAAGAAAAATAACCAACCATGAGAGACAGCCTTTAATCACACCATTGTGGTCTTGATTTGACCTGGTGAAGCAAAAAGTTCCTCCTGTCATTACCAGGCCACACTGACCATTTTCAAAATATAACTTACATTGCACAGCATCTCTTCAGACACACAAAATGTGCTCCTACTCTCAGTCAATCACAAAGAAAACCTGAAGAGATGATACTGAAGCACAAAGAACAGCAGGTGAACTTCCTAACTGCATGTAGTGTTTTTAGGGTATGGGAAATAAAATTAGAAGCAGAAAGACAAAGTAAGGAAAGAAATATTCTGTATTGTAAGTTGGCACTATACATCCAAGGGGGAAAAAATAAATATCTAAACAGCTCGCTGCAATAGTGTGTCCTCACATTTAGTTCAATTGTTTGCAAACAAAGATCGCTGCAGCAGCTCAAAAAAGTTCACTGCGTTGACCCTTCTTCAAAGGAAAAGAGCACAGGGAAACTCCCAAGCATAAGGAGCACAGTTACAACAGTAAGAATTTATCACAACACTACACATTTTCTAGCTGCTCAATGTCAGTATCTGGAGAAAACGTGGAAGATTAAACCGACTCTTTCTGAGGTAGGACATTCTAGGCAGGTTACTTTCAGCCAGAATTCCCTTGACAAGTTATCTTTAAATACAACACAAATCAAAATCAATCTCACTTAGCTACACTTGATACTTGAGGATGACATTCCCTCATTTCAGATGGATTTTTTGGTTTGAATGACACTAGGTGATACACATGTTAGGGATACTAGAGACTCCCATCATTTTTAACACCTCCAGCTATTATAGGCACCCACAGATTTTGTGAGTAAGCTCACAGGTACAGAGGTATGCAAACAAATGCATCTTCATAAGATGATACATACCTTATTGACTGAGATGTTTAGGAGAGAGGAGCCTAAAACTAAAGACTGTGCTTACAGCTCAAGTTACTCTCAAGCAAACCATAAACTAAGAAATCCAACATCCGCTGAACACAAAACATTTCATCTTCTCTAAACCACATTTTCCAAAAAGTGGCACTTTCTGTCATGTCCTTGAGGCCCATCACGTAGCACAACTGAAGCACCCAGCCTGCCACAAGAATGTGGTGTCCCACATTGAAGAACATTATTATTGACCACCATAAAAAGTACTGCCAAAGCCTTGTCTTGAATTTGAATAACAGTCTTCATTCCTCCCAACAAACAGCTGAACCCTCCAGTCTGGAATCAGCTCAAAATCTGACCAAAGCAATGGTGTTCTGCTCAGGCCACAGCAGTATGTGCTGTACCCAAACCAACACCATCACAGCAGCAGCCTGGCCACTCACACTGAACACAGCACCTGTGATTCACTTATTTGTAATGTTTAAGGCTGTACACAAGCACTGACAGCACACGAGATGCTCTATAAAACACATGAAGATTAACAGAGAAGTGTTTGACAAATCAGGATATTCTCGAATACAAGGCAGTGCCTGGAAAATTGTCACCTACACAATAAACATCAGAAAGCAAGCAAGTGTGAACAGCAAGATGAAAGGAGAAATAAATCTATATAAATACTGATATAGTTCTCTCTACACTAGCATGAGCCCCCAAGTTCAGCAGTTCTTCCAGTTCTTTTTTTGATGTAATTTTGCCTCTGCTACATTTAGTGAGGACTTCCTTTGTCGTTCTTTCTTTATTTCTCCCAGATGTCAAGAACAATCATTTTTCATTTAGTTTGACAAGAAATTTAACCAACAATTTTCTTTACTCACTTCCTCCCAGAAACTCAAATGGTCTTATTTTACTAACAGAGGATATAATTATCCTATGAACTAGATGCTCATTCTTCAGCACATTCAGTACAGCTGACTTGAAACTGAGCCTCATTATAAACACAGTTCCTGTGCTCATTTTATCCTCATTTCTACACAAGGTAAGGCCAGGTAACGTTGCTGCCAACAAATACATTAAGTCTCATATCCACAAAACTTATAAGGGACCTTTAAATACTCAGAACAGTTCACTAAAAAGAGATCATCTTACCCATCAGATATAACCTAAAATGAAACTTCTGGTGTCTTTCATATGGTTTTTTCCATCAAAACAGATATATTAGCTCACAGTTTTCTGCGGCTCAGGTCTTTCCAATACATGCCAAAATTCTTTTGGGATCAGACCTCTGTACTGGAATTTGAGCAATATATTTATTTTTTTTCCTACTAAATGAAGTCCATTCATTTTTTGTTGGATTTTTACCAGTTATTTTAATTCACTAGGCAGTCACAAATTTTGAAGTCCTAGCAAACCTAAGACTTTTTCCCTCTGAGTTACAGGTTTCATTTATACTGAAAAAAAACCAAACATCAGCTTGTTACAGAACTCAGCTTCTTGAAAATGAGACCAGACTACCAATACAGGAGTCTTACAGAGCACACATTGATCAAAAATATGTAGATTAAGAATGGTATCTGCCAAATCTGTTTTATTTAGTTAGTTTAAAAGACTGAAGAGACAAAACTTAATATGAATACTTTTGAGGAATAACGACTTCCAAAACCTACTAGAGAAGTACAGTTCTGCTAAACTACAAACTAAGGGATTTGTTGTTGTTTTTTTTCCTGAAAGAAAGAAATCTACTCACTCATGACTGGAAACTTCTTTGTATATAATCCAAGACAGGTCTTGAAGCAAGGTGTCTTGTTGGAGAAGGTTTCTCAGAGGTATACATGTCCTGATGGTGGGAAGAAAATAGAGAAATCATTTTTTCAACTTCAAATCACTAGAATATATGTTTACATATAAACTGTCCTTACTACTATCTTGTCATGCTCCTTGTTAAAAAAAAAGGAACACAAAGATGTGTTTGTTATGACTGAAGAACTTTACTGCTTATATTTTGCAAATACTCAAAACATGTATCTTCTTCTAACAATCACATTATGAACTTTTGTGCATGTGCTAAAAAAAGGTGCTATAAAACATAATGTTTGTTATCTTTCGGGAGCAATTAAGAAGTTAAAAGTACAAGACAACAATATGGATACAGTACCTGAAAATTCCAAAGCATTATTTTCCTTCAGCAATCTCAGCTAGCAAGAAGATGTATAAAAACACTCTTTAAAACACAAGAGCTGCAATGAAGTTTACTAAATAAGCACAGGTTGGCATTAGCACCCAACACGTCCTCCTGGGAAACCAAACCTGGAAAAGTTACCATTTCTAGCAACTGCAACCCAACAGATCAGTCAATTCCTAATGGAGATGAAAAACGGGTACCCAAAGAGGGCAGATATGGATTCACTAACAACATGCCTGGCCCTCCCTGAAGCCAAATATAGAGGACTTAATCTCCAACAGTGACAGCACAGCAAGTACATTTTGAAAAATTTATTATATAATCTCCATCCTGCTGCTAAAAGCAAGTTTATGCAAGTCTGATAGAACACTTAAATGAAAGTAACTTCACCTCACCGCTGAAATGAAAAGAAAAAACCCACCATATTTACTAAGCTATAAAGAGTTCTCCTCTAATACCTGCATAAATAGAGAGCATCTGTAAATTAAGGAATATTTTGTGATTTATTTCCTCTTTTTAGAACTTGCTGAACCTGACCACCTGTGCTAATCCAGCCTGATAATACCTTGTGCTGACTCAGGTTTCAAGTCTCAACTCTCCTGATCTCTTCATGCTTAAAAAAAGCAAAATAAAATACAAAGAGACAAAATATGCAATCTAATCTTCCTAAATTTTGCCTTCACATAATATTTAGAGATTTGCAGCACATGGCAGAGTCATACAGGAACTACCCCAAGACCGAATTCACACCACAAGAAGGTTCTTCTATCAACTGCTAAAACCAGTTTTAAAAAAAAAAACATAAAAATAAAATTAAAAAACACCAAAACCCCCCATACACCACAAAAAAATTCCAGCTGCCAAAAGGAAGCCTTTGGTAATGCTGCAGACTAAACATTACAACCAACTTCTTTTGCACTGAAAAAGTAACAGAGGGAAGAGGCTCAACAGGGGAAGATAATGGCTGAAGAAATCCATATGCAAACATTCCAAACAGGCAGAGATGAACACAGAGCCGTGAGAAGCTGCAATCACTGAAGAACAGTTTGTACTCTAAGTCCTGTCAATGCTCTATGAATGGCTGCTAAATTTAATATTTAAGCACACACAGCCCAATTAAAAAAAAAATGAAGTGTTAAAACACACCATTAGAACTGCAGCCTTGTCAGCTTCCTCTTGATTACTGGTGTCAAAATTAGGAAATATAACATCCATGACATTTAATTATTTACTGGACTAACAACAGCTATTATGTTAAGAACATCAAACAGTTGGCCCTCAACCCAGGTCCAAAGCACTTTTGACCAAAGCCCCACCTTTGGACCCAAATTCTTCTTGAGTCTCATGCAAAATCAACTGGGAGACTGGAGGCTCCCACTCAACTCGCTTTTCCAAAGGTACAGCCTCACCTCAGTTTTGCAAATACAAACTAACAACACTCTGCTCTGAGCCATGGCGTTACATGACACTTTATTGTGTGTATGTACAGGAAAAGGCCGCTCATTAGGAAAAAAACAAAACAGCAGTTCTGAAAACCACTTAAGGCTAATAATAGCATAATTATGCACCACATCGCTTATAAAAATCTAGTCACGTAACACTGAGGAAATGAGATGAGAATATAGCAGTGATGTGCTGCCTATAAACGTGTCACAGCCATGAAAAGTGAACGTTCCAGTGCTCCACAGCAACCTGAACTCCAAATCTCAGCTATAAAGTGTTACACCTACAGTGCCTTCAGCATCTAAATATTTTGTTCAGCTGTTGCTAGCACCTGTTTACCAGCCAGTGCAGACTTCTGGTAATTCAGGTAGTGTTATTTCAAGGAAAAAACCCTTTGTGCTTTATACCATTTCCATTGTGAACAACTTGATCATTTTGCTGACAGGTATTTTGAAAGTGTTTAAATCACTGAAGAAAAAACTTTCATCTTTTATCTCTAATTTTGAGTATAGCAATAGCAAGCAGTATTGGAAAGTCAGGAAAAGTCAACACTGCCAAAATCAGAAAGTCCCTACTTTATATTGCCTTGCAATATCGACACTTTCTCTAAGGACGTGTGTGAAACTAAACTGTTTTCACTTCCCTCTCTCAGCCAACAACCCGCTTTATTTCACTGCATGCAGGGCTCTCTCCTGCACAGAAACACGACCAAGGACTACACAGCAGAGAGACAGACTGTAACTTGTTGAGTGTCTTGCTGAAAGACAAAACTTGAAAAAACTTTTAATTCAAAATAGTACCTGACACTCTCTGTGCTTTCCCTTGCAATCAACAAGGCTATAAAAGAAAAAACCACCTACACATAACTTTGATCCTTGTCCTTTCCTGAAGAGCTAACCCTTGTATTCCATCCCGCGTTTCCTCCACTGACACACATCTACCCGCCCTCAGGGGGATTCACCTGAAGTAGCTGTGAAACTCTCAGCATTTTAACCGAGATTTGAAAGGAATACCAGAACTGAGGGAAGCTCTTTGCAACTTCAAATTCATGAGCACTAATTATACATTCAATTACCTGTCTCCACACCCAGTGCCAGGTCTCTTTTTTTACCCAATACTCTGTTTCAGGATAATTAGCATGAGCCAGATTGCAAGCAAATTACAGCATGTTCTATGCACTACGACTCCATCCAGAGAAAATACTTTCCTTTAAGCTGGCAATTAAAGATTCAAGTCTAGCCTGTGTGTATGCTATTGTAGTATCTGTTTAACTTAGAGGCCAAGGAGTTAACATTAAGAATTTATACATCTAGTTCCCAAGAACCAGAAATCACAGCTTTTGTGCTCCTCCACTGTTTAAACACAAAACAGCCTAGAGAGAGCCTGCCGTGCACAAATCAGTATTTTACTGTCATTTACTTTCTCCTTTAAACCAAACGTTATGGCCCCTCAAAGAAAACAACCAAAGAGATTTCAGAAGCACATGTTTTAGAGATGCACAGATAGCTGGCTGGCAGAACATTAAGTCTGAAATTGCTGGTTTCAGTGCTGTATAATCAGAGGGCAAAAGAACAGCTGCTTAAAAGGCAGCTCTACTAAATACTCATTTTACACTGCACCCAAGTTGAGTTAACTTCGAAGTTATAATCAGTAACAATGAAAGTTAAAACGGAGCTAAACTAACTCGCTTCAGAACACGGCTATTAAAAAGAACGTAATAAAAATCCCTAGATTCTGAGCATCCCAGCTCAGTAAAACGCCCAGGACAGCGCAAAGGCACAATTCACAACAAAGCGAGACTGCTACTGTTTCAGAACCTACACAGAATCATTGACTGGCCGCAGATGGGGAAGCACATGGAAGGACAAATGAAACAAGTCGGACGACACACCCTCCTTTGTTCGTAGCAGGAATATTTACACTACAAAGCGTCGAGGCAAATCGCCTTTAGTTTCAGGCACTGCTGATTGGCCGCCGCATTTAATACACACACACGCCTGGCAGAGCCGGAGTTTCGACTGTCACACAGCAGGGCACGCAGCGAGCTAGAAAACAATTATTTAACAGAATTATTCTACTTTGAACTGATCCTCCGCAAGACACGTTTGTTGCGAACAGGCCAGGTGCGGGTTCGCGTTCGCTCCACTGCAGTGGGTGCAGCGAAGAGCAGCTCCCCTCGCAGCTGCCCCCTCCGAGCAGCAAATGCACAAAGAAAGTTATTCCCGAGCACACGCGGGCCAACAACTGGCACGGGAGGTTCGACACAGAGACTTTTAAGCCTCCACTTGACTCCCGTTCAGCTGGCGGCTCAGTGGCTCCGGTGGTCTCGCCACGGAAAGAACACAAACACGGGATAATTGGCCTTTGCGGGGGCTCCCAGCGGAGCGCCCTGGCTGGGAAAGGGCCACGGGCCCCGCCGCATACCTGCGGGATTACCAACAACAGGAGAGCGAGCAGGTTGAGGGGGAGCAGCGGGGGCAGGAAAAGCCACATTAGAACACCCAAACGCGCCCTGCTCCCGCCTGGGGCGGCAGCGCCGCCTCCCCCCGCGGGCACGGACGGGGGTCCCTCGGGGTGTNCTCCGTCCGTCCGTCCCTCCCTCCCTCCGCCGCTGTGGCTGCCCCGGGACCGGCGGGCTCCGACCAGGAAGTGCCCCGGTGTGACACGGCCGCTATGGAAACCCCCGCCCCCGCCCCTCCCACAGGGCTGACCCCCGCCGCCATCTTGCGCCCGGGACGAGGCGCCCGCCCGGGGCGGCCGGGGCAGGGCCGGGACAGCGCCGGGGGGGACGGGCTGTGGGCAGAAACGGGGGGAAACACAACATAAACCCCTCGTGCCCCTCAGATGGATCGGGGCTGTGCGGTACGGGCTGCCAGGGACCCCGTCGTGGAACGCCATTACCCTGTGTTCCGTACGAGAGAGACAAGGGGCTCTGGAGAGGGTCCGGGGCAGGCTGAAGGTGATGGGGGGTCGGGAGCGTCTCTCTGATGGGGAGACACTGTGGGAGCCGGGGGTGCTTAGTCTGGGGAAGAGAACGCTGAGAGCGGATCTCATCAGTACCACATAAATATCTCCAGCGCAGGTGCCAAAGGACGGTGCCAGACTCTGCTCAGTGGTGCCCAGCGGCAGGACGAGGAGCAATGGCCATAAACTAAAACACAAGAAGTTCCACTGCAACATGAGGAAAAACATCTTTCCCTGGAGGGTGGCAGAGCATGGAACAGCTGCCCAGGGAGGTGGTGGAGCCTCCCTCTCTGGAGACATTCCAAAGCCACCTGGACATGTTCCCATGTCACCTGCTCCAGAGGACCCTGCCTGGGCAGGGGGGTTGAGTTGGATGATCCCCAGAGGTCCCTTCCAACCCCAACAATTCTGTGACTCTCTGACTGTTTAGTTTTCTCTGGCAGAGCACCAGCACTGGATATGGGAGGGTTGAAGTACGGCTCGGTGGGTGAACTGCTCGGGCTTGTGTGTTACAGGGACTAAGACAGGGTTGCCAGAGGTGTTGTGGAGTCTCCCTNTCCGTCCGTCCCTCCCTCCCTCCGCCGCTGTGGCTGCCCCGGGACCGGCGGGCTCCGACCAGGAAGTGCCCCGGTGTGACACGGCCGCTATGGAAACCCCCGCCCCCGCCCCTCCCACAGGGCTGACCCCCGCCGCCATCTTGCGCCCGGGACGAGGCGCCCGCCCGGGGCGGCCGGGGCAGGGCCGGGACAGCGCCGGGGGGGACGGGCTGTGGGCAGAAACGGGGGGAAACACAACATAAACCCCTCGTGCCCCTCAGATGGATCGGGGCTGTGCGGTACGGGCTGCCAGGGACCCCGTCGTGGAACGCCATTACCCTGTGTTCCGTACGAGAGAGACAAGGGGCTCTGGAGAGGGTCCGGGGCAGGCTGAAGGTGATGGGGGGTCGGGAGCGTCTCTCTGATGGGGAGACACTGTGGGAGCCGGGGGTGCTTAGTCTGGGGAAGAGAACGCTGAGAGCGGATCTCATCAGTACCACATAAGTATCTCCAGCGCAGGTGCCAAAGGACGGTGCCAGACTCTGCTCAGTGGTGCCCAGCGGCAGGACGAGGAGCAATGGCCATAAACTAAAACACAAGAAGTTCCACTGCAACATGAGGAAAAACATCTTTCCCTGGAGGGTGGCAGAGCATGGAACAGCTGCCCAGGGAGGTGGTGGAGCCTCCCTCTCTGGAGACATTCCAAAGCCACCTGGACATGTTCCCATGTCACCTGCTCCAGAGGACCCTGCCTGGGCAGGGGGGTTGAGTTGGATGATCCCCAGAGGTCCCTTCCAACCCCAACAATTCTGTGACTCTCTGACTGTTTAGTTTTCTCTGGCAGAGCACCAGCACTGGATATGGGAGGGTTGAAGTACGGCTCGGTGGGTGAACTGCTCGGGCTTGTGTGTTACAGGGACTAAGACAGGGTTGCCAGAGGTGTTGTGGAGTCTCCCTCACTGGAGATACTCCAGAAACATCTGGACACAATCCTGTGCCGTGTGCTCTGGGATGGCCCTGCTCGAGCAGGGAGGTTGGACCAGATGACCCACTGTGGTCCTTTCCAGCCTGACCCATCCTGTGATTCCAAGGGATGGGCCGGATTGCTCACGCCAGCTCATTCCAGCTCTCCTGGCATCCTGCACCCGTCACAAGAGGAACAGCTTTGATCCCAGCTCTGCCACTTCCTTAAGCAAGTACTCCCACTCCCTGTGTGCAAATTCCTGGTGCATTTACATCCCTGCACTTTGCATGGGGCAGTGGAGCCAGGCACAAACAAAACTGGAAGGGAGGAAGCAGAGAAATGCAGCAAACATTTTGACATCTCAAATGCTGCAGCAGTGTAGTGGCCAGAAGGGTTTAAACGTTGGTTTAAAAACAAAACCATTGTGGTTAAGAGGGAATTTAGAGTAGCAATAAAATAGGGTGTTCCATTCGGAGCAAGATTAAAATAAACAGTAGTTAAAATGTAGTACCAAAAGTTGTCCCATAATGATACAAAAACAGAGTGATGTCCTGTAAATAAATGTTTGGAGTGTTTTAAACAATCCTGTGTTTGAGTCACAATTATATTTAAATGCTTCCTATTCAAATAGTAACCAAGGAATTTAGCATAATCTACAGAATATAATCTCTTTAAAATAAGTTCCAGACAACTTGCACTATGAGTTGTGGGGCCCTCAACTTCCAGTATTAACTTCTATTAAATCTTGTAATCCCAGGACATTTCATGACAATTTGTAGAACGCAATGCTCCATTACTCCAGGGTAGATTAGCTAAGTTAAATAATTATTGACTGGTTAGCCAAAGATCAGTAAATCTCCACAGATATTTCCATTTTTAATAGACTTTCTGTCCTCCAAGTTCTCTCTTGTTTTAGATGAAAAAGAGCCTGAATAGTGTTACTTCTGGAAAAACTGGACGTATCACCCCTGACACAGGTAATACGCATGCCAGCACATCTCAGTGCCTCCAGGAATCTGGGAAATTACATGCTCTGTATGAGCATGGCTGCATGTGACACTCATTTCATGTAGGAGAAAAAATGCTAAAGGCAGTGAGACAGAGCAGCTGAGATTGCTGTTGTCCAAATGTTTCCTCTCCTTGTGCAGAGGAATTGTAACAGAAAACAGAAGATTATTGCTTTGCAATACATTTCAGGAAACAATAATGATTAACTAACCTGTCAATATCCCATAAATCCCAAGAGGGGTACTGTGGTTGGACCTGGCTCCTTCCAATTTCAAGACTTAATTGTGTTTTTAAAAATTTTAGAAGGTGTTGGGATAGAAAACCATTACTTAGCTTTCTTCTAGCTAGGGATTTGTTTCCTCCCAAAATGGCTAATTAGTGAAGATAAACATCTTCCACAGGGAGGTCTCTACTTCCTCGGAACCATCTTGTTTCTGTTTCATACATTCTCAAACTATAGATCATCATTTTTGTTTCCCCATATGCTCTTTGTTTCCTGTTGCACTACTCTAACTGGGATGTGGAACAGTTCTGAAATCACAGCTTTCCAAGCGGCTGACAGTGGGATCGTACTTGTTTTATCACTACTCCCACATACAAATCCTGCAGTATCATTTCCAACAACACTTCATTTTTTATTGCAGTTCTTAGTCTGAGGAAGTATATCCAGTCACTGTTATTTATAATGCTTAAAGGTCTGTGTGGTATCCCAAGAACGCACTGCCTGTGTCTGTGCTCTCTGCCAGGAGTGTGCTTTGGGGAGCAGGGAGATCTCACATGGTTCTTCCTGTCTTTGACCACTGTTGTATCTACACTGTCCTCAAAACTGGTCCTGTGTACAGCCTGCCAGCTGACCCCACACTGCTGGGCTTCATGAGGTGCCCAGAGTGCCAGTTTATCTTCCCTGTCACGTAGGCAGGGTGAGCAGTGTGAGATACGCGGTAGAGGAGTTGCCTGGGTGCAGTCCATCTGCTCTCTACATGGAAACCTGCAGCTTGCTCACCGAGTGTGAACTTCAGTTGGAAAGATGTAAGACACATTTAGATTTCTGTCGGGCATCACATTCACAACACAGCCCAGACCTTTCCACAAAATTCCATTCTGAACTGGGAGTATCTGCTAATGTTAGGGAACATTCAGTGGTTGCCTCAAAAGTTGACTTGGTCTGTGCTTAAGTTCAGATACTGCAACCACCTACAGCTGGGTGTGGAGCCATGGAAGTGAAGATACTGAACATGGTGCAAACTAACACCTCCTTGCATCAACCCTGCCCTTGGGATACACCACAGAGGTACCTGGAGGCAGCTCTGTGCAGGCAACAACCCAGACAAACTTTAAGTCCCAACCAAAACCAATGACCAAAGATAACAAATAAGGGCAGTAACCACAAAGTCACTCCAGTGACATTTAACAGCTTACAGGTTCAGTGTAGCATCAGGGATATATATTGTTACTGCACCGACGATAACACAAAGCCACACTCACACACACTGTCACTCAGGGGGACTCAGAAAGTGGGGTCTCCTCACCCAAATGTTGAAGAAATCACTGATGAATAGAAAAATACTCCCCTGGTGGGGGTGAAGGCACTCAGTCCTGGTCAGTCTCCTCATGCACCATCCCAGCCCCAGCAGAGGTTTCCTGTCACAAACCCGCTGGTCTCCAAAGGAACACAGGAATTTACGTTGCAAAAGCAACGAGATTCCCATCAGCACCCATCCCTCGGTGTACTTTTCCCTGTGGGGTATTTTTGGCTACAAGGCTTATGAAAGCCATTCTCTTCAATAAAACAGCATTTTAAAAAATTAGGCAGAACACAAAGCACGTCTGCAGAATTCTGTAAGCCAACTGCAACATCTGGAAGTAAATGCCTGTCTTCAGGTTGTGGTTACAGTCTGCCCTCAGTTCCTCACTGGATCAGCCCTGTGAGGCCTGAGCCCAGCAACGGGACAAGGGCATGAATGGGATGACCCAGGCTTTGAATTGGCACTTGTGGACTGGAAGTCCATGAAGTTTGGGAGCACTTTGCCGTGGTGCATCCCTAAGGCAGCCCATTTGCCTAAACATAAATTCACATAAAGACACATGATTAGAGGTCTGGAGCACATCCCTTGTGGAGACAGGCTAAGAGAGTTGGGGTTCAGCTTGGAGAGACCTCAGAGCCCCTTCCAGTACCTAAAAGGGCTCCAAGAGAGCTGGAACAGGACTTTTGACAAGGGCACAGAGTGACAGGATAAGGGGGAATGGCTTCAGACTGACAGAGTGCAGGTTTAGATTAGATACTGGGAAGAAATACTTTCCTGTGAGGGCAGTGAGGCCCTGGCACAGGGCTGTGGATGCCCCATCCCTGGAAGTGCTCAAGGCCAGGCTGGATGGGACTTGGAGCAACCTGGGATAGTGGAAGGTGTCCCTGCCCATGGCAGGGGTTTGAAATGAGATGATCATTAAGGTCCCTTTCAACTCAAACCATTCTGTGATTTGATGACACAGCTACAGCCCTGAAGAGCTTGACTTTGACTTTACAAAATGATGCATTCTGTGAACTGAAAAGACCGCAGTTAGTTGGATTTTCTTAGCCCTAAAATAATTTTTAAACCTAGTGTTGGACTATTCTTTTTTCGAATTGTGTTTGTGCTGTAGGTTTGGCTTAGCTTCTGTGGTGTGTAGGATTTCAGCATATTTTCTGTGGCATATGGCATTTCCACTTCCAGATAGTTTTCAAGGCACACCAGCTAAAGGGGTTTTTAATGTGTCGCTCAAAATACAAACCATTTATGCACAGGCATGTACCCAGAGAGTGAGTGGCTCAGAAGATCCTGGAGGTACCCAACAAACACAAACCTGTCTGTTAGTCTTAAATTCAAACAATTGCCTGTTCAACCTCTGAGACTTGTCACTTCTGAAACCTACTCTAGTCATTACAAGGGATATCACTCAAAATACCTGATTTGAGATGAAGTGCTTATAGGACTATGAACAATAGCTGGCAGATGGCTATTCTTTACAGTATCATGAAGTACATCAATATTTTATATGCTTAAATGCACTCAGCTCCTATAGCACCTGCTGGGTTTGCTTTTGTTTACTTTCCCCAAAATGAAAGTGGTAGGTGACTGTTTCAGGTGTTACTTCCAGCCTGATCATGTCACAGACATTTCCAGGAGCTTTGCACCACCCAGCTCTGCAGAAGTGATGACTTAGGCAGAGGTTTGCCTGTACACAGGCGGCAGCATCAGCCCTCCATCTGATATGGAAATGCTGCACAGGAAGGGCTGTGTTAAAAGCAGGGATGGGAGTGGGACTCGAAGCAGGAGGGTTTGCCCTTTGCTCCACTGTTGAGTGCTGATGTCATTGTTCTGGCTGCCCAAAGGACTGTTTTCCTCTCAGTTGGGGTTGTTCCCTTGCCCTCACCCAGTCCCATTGTCCACAGGCTCCCTTGGTCTGCTGAGGTTCAGGTTTCACCCATTCAGGCCTCTCTTCCTGCTTTTGGTGGCTCCTGCCACAGGAATCAGATTTGAATGTGCAGTGCTTGCTGCCTGATGAAAGGGCATAGTTCTGTCCCCTCTGTCTGTCAAGACTGATTTTCTTAATCTCCTTCCTTTTTTTCCCCAAATTTTGTCTCTTATAGCGCTTTCTTGCCTTTTCCCCTTCGCCGCCTTCTGTCTTATTCATTCGGCTACTTCAATATTCTCTCATTTCTTTCTCCTTTTATACACTGACTTAGGTTTCAATATTTTTTATCTATGAAAAGTACACATGGAACAACATCGAATACACTTACACAGTACTTTTTTTTTTAATATCTCCTTAATACCAAGTAGGTTTTCAGTGAATTGATAACATAACACGAAAAATGTGTCACTTACCTCTCATGTCACAGAAGTTCCTGGAGATTCCTTTCTACACTGAGTACACAGACAATGCAAGATGACTGTGCACAGCAAATACAAAAAAGGCACGTGTGGCCGTATCTAAACGGAAGCATAGGACAGATTTAAAACATCAGTTGGGGTATTTTCCTGAATCTGAATTTTAGATTCTCGTTAACAGGATTTCATCCTGCTCCCACAGCAGAAGGAGAAGGGATTTGGTGTAAGAGTGAAAAGCTGTAATCAAATCATACAGCTTGCAAATCAAGGAAAAGTAGAACATAAAACTGAGGAAGAGAAGGAAGAGATAAAGAAGACAGATTAGGTCTTATTGGCAGTGATGCACAACAAAACAAAGCATCAGCTTCATCTTTTGTGTGCCTTAATGTGGTTTTCCAGGACAGTAGCTGAAAGATATGATTTTGTAAACTGCCAATCTGATGTAGAGTTACAGTAAAACAAGGAACCAGGAATCCCATGACAGTATTTTATAGAGTCAGTGTTCAGAGCACAGTTACTATCAAAGTTTATTATCACTCGCCCATAACCACCAGCATGTCAGAAGTAACTCAAAGTTAACAGAAATAGAGTAATTTCTTCGACACCAACAAATTTAAAAACCTCAAAGGGATTCATTTTCATGAAGTTACAAGCAAATGAAAACTGGAGTCTGTAATAAAATGTGTCAATGCTTTATGCTGTGATAGTGTATCCTACAAAAGGTGTAATTACTTGTCTAATGTAGTGCAAAAGTTAAATCTTTATGACCTTTTCCATTTGCTGCTGAAACGAGCAGAGAAGAGTAAATGACTGATGGAGCAAAAATATATTCAGTTCGTTCAGGTAAAGCTTCTTGTGGCAGATCAAAATAATTTATTTTCTAGCAATGTGGCATTTAGAGTCTTTTCCCAGCTCCACTTCATGCAGAATTTATGTAGCACAATGTGAAATGGGGGATGCAAGTTGGGCTTTGCTTTTTTATTTCCCCCTCTGCCTTGAGCCATCTGTGTTCGGTCCAGCCTCCTGTTAAGCAGCGTGAAGGTTTCCTACAAAGCCTTAATTGCAGGAATAGCTTGCCAGGGGAATGGAAGTCCTGTCGTGCTTATCTTTTCCCTAACCAAGCCCACATGGAACCGTCGAGTGAAAGAACCAACGGGAGGGTGGCCAAGCTCTTTCTGTAAGGAATGGAGTTTGTTTCCCAGGATGCCCAGACATGGGATGTGAGGTAACTCACATTCCTGGCTGGTGAAGGAGATGTGCACACAGATCCTGCTGAGGTTGGTGTTCACACCAGGTACCCAGTTTCATCCTGTAAAGGAGCTACAGTCCCTGCCACCACTGCTGATAAAGGCACCCCTCACCTTTGGCAAACAAAGTCAGCTTCAGTCTCCAAAGCAGGATGAAGCTTCCCAAACTTTTGTCAAATACCTTTGGACTGTAAGCATACTTTATCCTTTTTATGCAAAGATAAGCTTTCTGAAAGGTGAGGCACCATCCACCAAATAACAGGCTTTTTTTCTCCAAGCTTCCTTACAATCCAATGATTTACTATCATATCTGGAGTTATTTGTCCTTCCCTAACCTCAAGATAATAAGCAGGATTCAATCTGACCACACTTCAGATCGATCAACATCATGAAAGGTGGATTTTCTTAAATACTGGGTTGACAGGAAAGTGAATTTGTGCAAGGACACACATACCTTGAGATATATGAGCCAATCGGCTTAAAATGTTGTTTTGCCTTGACCTGACAAGCCTTGCTGTCTGGCAACACATAATCTCTTTGAATGTACTCCCAGAAAGGTGATGGCTGCTTGAAAACCCTTCTGAACTGCAGTTTATCTCGACGGCTGACACCTTAATAGAAACTACACGGCTCTGTGGGAGCCCCGGGATGAGCAGGTATTAATGGGAGTTGGTGTTGATTCGGGGGACAAATGGATAAGGAAAGGCTGAATCAACTTGTTATAGGTTTTGTGCAGAAGTTTAAAAAATTGTATATCGAGGATTTTGAACCAGACACGGCCAGTGGGGACTCCTATTTCAGTGGATAAAGCCACGAGCCTTTGTCCTGCACATCAGGATGTTTTCCTAAGAGCGTGCTGCTCTTGTTCATCTTCGTCAGTGCGATTTAAAGTTGTGCATTTAAGACTCAAGTAAGCTTCTTTGCAAACACTCTTGAGAATAGGATCAAAATGGGAAGAGATTACACGTAATCTAATTATGTTAGGTTCCATTTGAAATCCTTCAGTGTAAAAATTAAAAGAATACGACACAGCTTTGCAATATGCTGGAGTTCACATGGAAGTGACATGAGCATGTGGAAGTGAGGCGACATGTGAGAAAATATCATGTGTTGGGCGTACCACAACGTTCCCTTTAAATAATCTAAACCTAAGGACTAGAATGGTTTGGTGAACTAAAAATAAATTCTAAGAACTTTACACCCTCTGTCATTACTGTGACACTGGCCTTTTGCCTCTTACTGTCCAGCCACAGCTTATGAAAAAGCTGGTGATCAAGAGATCTGTGCCAAAAAATCAATACCAAACATTATGTTGGTCAGCAAGGTTGTGCCTGGAGCAGCCTTCAGAGACTGAAGATTGACATCTGCTCACAGGTCAGTGAATCAGGGAATCCCTGTTGCTGAGTGGTCTGCACATTTACACCATAACATTCACCTTCAAGTAAGGGTTGTGACAACATCCACACTCACTAGAGACTGTTTTGAGTAACTCTTCATTTTCAGTCCTTCAAATTCACACAAGTTAGTTAAACTAACTTTGCAGGACAAGAAGTGGTAGTTTCACTGAAATTGCACCACCTTATGGTCCCCACTGAATCAGACCTCAAATCACATACTGAAAGCCTGATACTCACGTGTGTTCCAAATGTGCTTGGCGAGAGGATCTAGAAAGCCCTGAAGTTTCACTCACCTCAGACATTAAGTGCTTTGGGTGATCTCATGGGAGGCTCAGGTGTGGTACTTCCCCTCCACATCACCACCAGTGATCCTGATCCATGAGTGATCAAATTCAGAGCTGGACTACATTCATTTTGTCACTTAGGTTTTGGAATGAAGGTTGTCCTTCCTGAATTTGGACTAGAGCACCACCCAAATCCTGAACTGTACTGTGAGATTCCTCAAAAGTGGGATTGTAGAAAGTTCTGCAAAATTTCTTGTCTTATTTCCATTATCCTGAGTTACATCAAAACTGGATTCAGAAAACAGGTTCTTTTCTCATTTTGAATTCAAGCTACAAGCTTAAGTTTCTACAAAATCCCCCTAAGAAGGAGAAGGTTGGATTTCTCTTCAGATTTTCCTCTAATTTTAGGAAATGGATCAAGATGGAAAATTCAGGCCTGCATTTTACCCTCCACCACAGGACTCACATTCTAATTCAGTGTAAGACCACAGATCATTTGCCAAGGCTATTTCTAGCCCAGTTCCAGACATTTGGGCACATCTTGATCTCATGTTGTAGTCTGGGTCTGTCTGGTCACAGAACAGCAGCAAGGCAATCCTCGTGTTATGTGCTCTACAACCAAAAGACACGAATACAGTGAAAACAATGAAATAAGTTCTGTCCCAGTTGCTGGCTAGATGGTATTGTGAATTGTTATAATTCATCAGCAAAACAGAGGAAGGAAGTGTTTTAAAGCAAGATTATACTATTTTCCTTAAGTTCTTATTATGAAATCTTCCTGTAGTGAACTTTCAAGACTTGAAAACTCCTCCAGAGGGAATGAATGGAACAGGGCAAACCGGAGACTTATTGGGGAGTAGTTAAAAACAAGGGAAAAGAACAGCATGCCAGTGAAATAAAGGAAGAATCCTTTACCAAGCTTTCAGTTTGGAAAGACGAATGAAGAAAAATACAAGAAACAGGAAAAAAAAGTTGTACATAAAAATATATGGTGTTTCTGTCCTCTTAATAGTTCCAGATTGGAAAGCACTGAGGGTCTTCCCTCCCACTGGAGGGAAATAACCCTGAAAGCTGAGAAAGCAGATAAGGCCAGCAGTGACATATTCACTACACAGGGAGGCTGCAAGATTTACCAAATTACTTCCAGTAAAGTGCCTTGACATCCTTAAGAAAATTGCTGAGAAAAAGGCATTTTATTTTTGCTGCCATTTAAGAAACAAAATACATTCGAAAACCATGAGAAAAAATGTGTTTTAAATGAAAATGACCCCTGACCATTAAGTTCACTCCAGTCAAATAAAACACATCCTGTTTTTGTAACTTTTTTATACAAGGCAGATCCTGGTCTGTATAGACTTTCCAGCCAAGGATTTGACCCATAGTTGAAATTTTATTAGAAGCAGAGGAGGAGGTAATGGAAAATACAGGAGGTGCCACTCCTGCTTCAGTTAAGATAAAGGGTGAAATCTGAATTTGAGAAAATGTAGAAAATGGAGCGAGTTCATTGTGCTGTCTAATTAATTTCTTTTTAATTCTATATATTTTTCAAGTCTATATATAATGTCTAATTAAATTTTTAAAAAAAGTTCCATTTAAAAAAACTATCTAAACTAAAATTACTTGGTACAAAGAGTTTAGAAATGCTCTAGCAGGGCCAACATAGCCAGAGTATTAATTAATTAAATGACTCAAAATGTGTCACTTAAAATACATCCTGGGCTTGCCATACAGTCAGGAAAATCTGTCACAAAAGCTGCATCAGCCTTTTCTGATAATTTTCTTCTGGAACATCTGCACTGAGATAGAAAAGCACAATCATGTTGTGTCCTGCATCAGTCACACCCAAGTCTTTTCCATAGGGAGACGGAAGAGTTGGTGACCCTCCCACACCCTTATTGTGCATAAAGGGATCTTTTCCTCCTTGTCTAGACTTCGTGGGAGAGCTGGGAAAAGCCTGGTGTGTGCAGAGGCTCCAGACAAGCTGTAGGTGAGCGGGGCCACAAGTGTATCTAACCAGTGGTTTGGTGAGACTGGTTATCCAGAGGCTGCTGAACTCCATCCTACAGCTGTTTCCTGCAGGAAGTCAGCCCAGAGGATCTCCACATCCAAGTATCCACTTTGGGTGGGATGGATCTCACTGAATGTACATGCCTGCATGTAAACCAGGTGTCTGGGCTGCCATTCTGGGTGCTGGAGGGCACTCAAAGGGCTTGAGGGCACGAGGCAGCTCGTTATAAAACACTTAGAGGTGACTGGGTTGATTCCACCCTAAGCTCCATTGACCAGCTCCTCATTGATTATACTGGAAAATAACCCCCAGAGTCCTTGCTCAGGTCTGACCAGCAGTCAGTGAGTCTTGAGCCCTATCAAGCTGGTGAGCCCCTGGTGCCTGTGACAGCCAGATCCCAGGTCAGCACCTACGTGCAGACACCTAAATTTAGGTGTCTTAATCTGTGTGCTGAGTCGAACCTTTACATTAGGTAAATGAATCTGCTTCCAGCCAACTTGGTGGAAACACAGGTTTAAAATCCAGATTTGAATGACTTTGATGAAGTAAGTGGAGAGAAGCAAGGTGTTTGGGAAATATAATCTGAAGTGCTCTGAGAACTGAGTATAAACCAGGATAAGAACCAAAGAGAAATGTGCTTGGTCTGTGTAGTATCTTGTCTGTAAATATACACATACCTCCTACTCAGCTGTTCCGATGCCAGAACAGGATCTGCCTTTGTAGAAAGAGATCAGGATCATTTGTCCTTTTCATGATTATAAGCTCATTATCTGTTTTTGAATAGAAAAAACACACTTTGTCATTGTTCATCCTTAGTGACAAGGAAGTGTTTACGTTAACATTTAATCTTAAAGATTCTTGTTATTTCTGTTACAAATGAGAAGCAAGGATTTATATGTCTTAGTGTTTTCTGGTGGTGGCATTGTGTGCCCATGTGCTAAACACTTAGCATTTATATAGTGTAAAAAACATCAGGCACATAGTCTATTTTTACCAGAGATGGTCTATGTAACTAAATGTTTTCAATGCCAATTAAAGCATTCTCATACAATGACTATGAGTGTCAGACAAATACCTTGTAATCAGGCAGCACTCCAAATCTGCTCCTGTGTTCACACTGGATATTGCTGATAATTATCCTCCTCCCAATCATACTATCATAGAAAACATAACTGGAAGGGACGCTGAAGATGGGCTTGTCCACTGCATTCTCCTACCCCCAGCTGGATTAGCTATACCTGAAGTTTTTAAGTAAGTACACTTTTTCTTAAAATATATTAAAATAATGTCTTGTTCTTTATTCTGGGGTTTGTTGCAGGATTGGCCAATATTTGATTTCCTTTTGGTAGATGGGAATTGTTTGGATGAAAGAAATAGGTCAAAAAATCCCCCCCACTTTTTGGTTTATTCTGAATCTTGGACAGAATGCAGCTAAAAATTACCTGTCCATACAAAGAAAGGAGACTGGCTTTTTTGTTCCAGCTGTCATGGTTGGACATAACTGGAAGGGGAACATTAGACTTGAGGATGTGGAGAGGAGAATTAGTCTTCATCTAAATCCTACCTCTTCCTACAAACAGTAATAAAGTCTCCTAATGATAATAACAGGTGTCTGAAAGCCAGAAAACTATTTCTGAGTAATTTCAAGTCATGCAGGTCTAATAACAGGAACAGAACCAAATTATCCTCTTGGATGCGTGTCAGTCTTTTTTTACAAATGAGTGGAAGCCGTAGGTGTGCAGCTGAGCAGGATGTAGTTCACAGCCTGCAACGTTCCTTACACCTGAACCCCTTCCCATGGTGAATCAGTGTGAAGCTATAAAAAGAAAATGGGGATTCCTCAAGACCAGTTCTAATCCCTGCTCGAGCAGGAAAGAGCAGATGGAAGAAACAAACAGAGAGCTCAGGGTGTTACAGGAGAACTCCCCCAGCACAGGACAAATCCTGAGGTGACCTAGGGCTGTTTTAGTGAAGAAACAAAGGGGCATCAAAACATTTCTGGTTTTATATTATGTGATCAATGAGGCTGTGAGAAGCCAGACTGAATTTAAAACCAGCATTAGAGTTGCTCTAGTTTAGCCTGTGGATACCCAGCCTTAGTTCCTAAACTTGAAGATCCGGGCCAAGATTTTCAACACATTGCTGCAAACATCCCTCTGTGTACTCTGTGTGTTTCACTCCTTAAATCTGCTTAAAAAGGAAGGCCAGAAAGAGAAAAAGATAAACTATAGATGTTGTGGCTCACATCTATACTGAGAGCAGTCCCCATTTCTGGGGGAGCCAGTTTTCAGCTGGGGAAGAAGCAAACCCGGAGAGCAGCTGCCAAGGCAGGAGTGACAACCACCCCCAGAGCCATTCTGCAGTGCTGGCTCAACCAGCACCCACATTCACTGGCTGTTTGTTCCAGCGCCTGTGCTCAAAATCTCCTACAACAGCTTCATTCCACTCCTGGGACTGTTACTCCCAACAATCCTCTTTTCAGAATCTCTTCTCCTTTCTCTCTTCTTTCTGTTGGTATTCTCAAACTGACTCTGACATCACCAAGATACTACATAACCTATGTGCTTGCTATCAAATTGCAGCTTTTACTTTACAAATACACTCAGCTGCTTTTCTCCGGCTCTGAGCATTTTTGGAGCAGGGAGCACAGTGTGTTGTAGTGGAGGAGCCTTGTACTTTGTCAGCCTTAGGCACTCGCGTAATATACACGATTTACCCTCCTAATGTCCCTGTTATTTCACTTCTATAGGTTGGCCCAGACCTAGACAACTGACTAGTGCTAATGTGCACTGAAGAAAAGTGGTTGGTCTTCCAGTATCAAAGAGCTGTGCAATTATGTACTTAGGCTGCTCTGCAGTTTTGGGGATCCAAGGTGCTGTCTGAATTCCACTTTGTGTTGTTGTGGCTCTGAAATTGCACAGATCTATTATCACAGAATCACAGAAGGGTTTGGTTTGGAAAGGACCTTAAAAGTCATCTAGTTCCAATGCAGTTTGGATAGCACTGCATATCCAAAAGCTGAAATAAGTCTTCATGAGCTGTCATGAGATGCCACTAGCATCAATGCTTGAAAATTTCTGTCCCAGGTCCAGAAAACTGGCAGATGGAAACCTGGTGCCAGGAAAATCCGTAAGAATCCAGCCACCAGCTTCAGACAGGACCAGGATTCAGCTGGCTTGCACAGTCAGAAACTCTTCCATCCCCAGCAGTTCAAATGAAAACTTGTGCCACTGTCAACAACCGAATGTGTACGTTCATGAGAAACACGAAGAACTTGAAAAACTTCACAGCCATAATTAAATCATATAATCATATTTCATTTGCCTCAGATGTCCAAATACATGCTGTTCATCCTCTTGAAGGTTCCTGCTGGGAACAGCAGTGTCAGCTGAGGTGCCCAAGTTCCTAGAGCTGAACATGCCAGGCACAAAAAGTACTCCAGAAACAAGAAAAAACTTTAAAAACTCATAGAATTACAGAATATCTTGAGTTGGAAGGGACCCACAAGGATCACCGAAATCCAAATTTAAATAAATTACTACCTGGAAATGGCCTTCTTTTGCCTCCTCCAGAACTGATCACATAAATAACGATGAAGGAGAAATGCAGGTGGCCATGTTTAAAAATAAGAGATACATTAAATTACATTACTTTAGGGAGACCTAGCCAAACCCTTGTGTTTTGCATACTGTACAGATCTAATTGGACAAATCATGTACCCAGATTTAAGTAGGATTTAAATTGAAAGGAAGCATTTGATTTCCTTGCCTCTGGTGAAAAGAAAGGTGGAAATCGGCTTGCACATGTCTCTTCTGCTGCCTTGTGAAACACAAGCACAAGTTTCTATCACAAGTGGAATGAAAAGATGAAAATAAAACTAAAGATAAACTAGTTAGTTGGCTGTTTAAAATAAGTGGAACTCAAAAAATTCACCCATTGAATTAGTTCGTTAAAATGTTCATTGGTAATTGATAAGTCCATTGCCATATTAAGAATCTTTCCAGCATTAATTGTTTCAGCTCTCAATAAAGCAGATGAATAATGATGAAAATCTCCAGGTTACCGTCGTGTTGCTGTTGTGCAGGAGGCTGTTCATGGAAACAGCAGCATAATTTCAAAGGCAGGAGTTTAACATGATCACGAAGGTTATTTCAGCCTGGTTTCCTGTGGAAATATAATCAGTCTGTCTCCTGCTCCATTTGACAGCAGGTTGGGGTTCTCAGTGATCCTCAGGATCCACCTCTCCTAAGAAAAACAATGGCTGGACAGAGACTGGAGACCCAAATTACCACCTTGAATAAGAGAAGAGACGCAGATTTCACTGGGCACTCGACTGTTGTGTTCGGCCTGCCAAAACCCCACACTCCTCACCCCACAGCAGATCTGCTCTGTGAATGGTCAGGAGGGCTGGAGGAATGGTGGTGGAGCAAGAGGGTTGGCGAGACAGTGTTGTGCGAGGGGTGTAGGAACGTGAGTTTGTTCTTCAATTACAGAACTAGCAAAGACTGTTCACAGCTCATTTTAATTCTGTCATGCAGTGTCACAGTAAGCTGAAGTTCCCCTGACATGTAATCCCTCTCTCTCAGTGCCTGTTTGGCAAACACCAACACCCTGTGTCTCAGCTTCCTTGCACAACCCATACCTCCTTGCTGGGCGAGAGGCTGGGTCTGGCTCTGAGCAACGAGGACCAATGGATTGGTCAGCAGGTCACAGGAGAGAGATGATCACTGAGCTTCTGCTGCAGCCTTTTCCTCAGGGTAAGCATTCGTTTCTGTCTTTTCTTCTCCTCAGCCATAATTTTCCTGCAACCTTTAACATCTCTTCCAACCTCCTTGACAGATCTGGGGGACTGGCAGACATAATTTGCTGAAGCTTCTTTTTTCTTTCAAAAGTAAAATAATTTCTTTATTATAAAAATGCCTCTTTTAATGTGTGAGTTAGCATTCCCTAAATACAGAATAATTTTCTTTGCTTGCTGTGTATTAATGTTTCCTCTGCCTGGAAACAGGAACCACGAGCACTTTGACACAGAGAGTTACAGGATGTTACTCCACAATATTGGACAGCTGTGTTGGATCAGGCCATCGCCCCTTCCTTAGTGCCAACACACTGTGAATTTAACATGTGTGGCCTTGATAAGATAAAAGGGTACAGGGAGAGTATTGGGGCCAGCTGGATGGTCTGAGCCCAAACTGCTGCCTGGCGTTTCCTACCATAAAGAAAATACACACGAGTAGCTGGCAGCTTCCCTGGTGACTCCTGGTCCTGCCTCACGGCTGCCACATCTGTCACAGCACAGGGGAGATAAGATGGAAGGGAAGATAAGGTAAAATACAGGCCATTGAGAAATGTAAGTCACTGCCAACCCATTAATGAGCAGTGTTCTGGGTCAAGCCCCTTCCAAGAAATGTTTCACCTAAGGACACATGAAAGCCTCCTCTTCCTCCTCCTCCTCTTGCCCCAGTCTGGTGTGGACATGCCTGACTTTAGCTCCTGACTGGACTGATGTTTTTCTGTGCCTTTGTAAACTTTCCTTCCCAAGGTGGATGTTGTCTGGGTTATTCCTGAGGACCTTTTGGTGGTGCCAAGGAACCATTAACTATTAGGATTCTGTCATTCTCATGCTCATTTGTAAGATTCTGGTATTCTTATTGGATAAAAATCCAGTTTAATTGAAAAATAAATATTTTTCCAGGTTCTTATAAAATGGTTGTCATGGGATGAAAAGGATTGAAAGAAAACAAAATGAGCTGAAAATTGCTGAGTGGGAAGAGTCCAGAAAATTCAATGTATTTTGCTACAGAAAAGAAGTTACTAACAGAGGGAGGGACAAGGTGGGCAGAGGGTGTCATTTCGTGGTGAGAACTGTCATTTGCAGAAGGGGCTTGAAGCAAAGCCAGGCCACGATGGCTGTTCACCAGTATGGACAACTTTAGGCAAATTTTTGCTCTTGGTCCCAAACAGCAGCTGCAATTTACCTCTTCATTCACAGCAATGTTTTTGTCTGTAACCACAGAAGAGAGACACCGACTCGTGGAAGTGAATGCTGAGGTGCGCTCAGAGGATTGTCAGGCTGAGAGGATTCTGGTACTCTGTTCTTCCAGTGAGGTCCCTGGGCTGAGATCAGGGTTTGTACCTTTCATGTGGGTGAGAGGAATGTTCACCTCACCTGCAGGAGCCATCTGACCAGTCTGCCTTGGTTCCCTGCTGCGCTGATTTTGGTTGGGACAGGAATTAGTTTTCTTCACAGTGGCCTGTATGAGGCTGGTTTGGATTTGTGCTGCAATCGGTGTTGATAACACAGGGATGTTTTCATTACTGCTGGGCAGGGCTTACACACAGTCAGAGCCTTTTCTGCTCCTCATCCCACCCCACCAGAGAGGAGGCTGGGGGTGCACAAGGAGCTGGGAGGGGACACAGCTGGGACGGCTGACCCTGACTGCCCCAAGGAATATCCCAGACCATATGACATCATGGTTGGCATGTAAATCTGGGAGAAGAAGGAAGGGGGGGGATGTTCAGTGATGGTGTTTGTCTTCCCAAGTGACCACTGATGGAGCCCTGCTGTCCTGAGGATGGCTGGACACCTGCCTGCCAAGGAAAGAATTCCTGGTTTGATTTTCCTCTACCCATGAACTGTCTTCATCTCAACCCAGGACTCTCCCCCCAGTTCTGTTGGAGGAGGGGAGTGGGAGCAGCTGTTTGGGGCTGAGTTGCCAGCAGGGGTTAAACCCTGACACCGATGCAATCAATAGAGAGCAGGAGGCAGCCTGGAGAGGCACTGGGAGCAGGCAGCTAATTTGGACACTGACCAGCCCTGCAGGGGAGAGCACGTCTCTATTGATCGTGCAGGGAGCCTTGCAGGATTAACTATCTAAATTGGGAACCTAAGGTTAGATACTCTGAGGGCAGGAATGAATGCCACCTTTTTTTCCAAGCCTGTTAGAGCCTCACATATATTTTATAATTCTGATCACTGTTCACATCTTAAGAATCTCACAATTGGAAGGCACATACAAAAAATCTGATGATAAATCTCTTTAGAAGTGAGGACAATGAAGGATAAAAGATGAGTGTGGGGAGGATAAGAGAAAAACAGCAAATAAAGAGGAACAGGGATGGGTGTAGTGACAAAAGGGCTTTGGTCGCTCACCTGGCTCCTGGGCTGAAGGGAAGGTAAGTAGCGCCCATTACATGGAGCAGTGCTGCCACACAGTGACAGGGAGGCAGCTCTGAGCAGTGTCTGCGAAAACCTGCAGCAGGACTGACCCTGGGAGCTTTATGTCTATCGTGGAAAGCAAACGGGACCCCGGACTATTGGCCGAAGGAATGCCAAATGTAAGGCAGGAGGCAGCAGTACTGCCAGGTAGGGACCTGATCTGAGCCTGACTGAGAGGTGTTTATCCCGGTTCACAGGTTAATAAAAGTTCTCAGTAGCAGTCATGGAGTTAAAACTGGATTCAAATCTGTTCCTTTATGAGAATAATCAATAATTTCTTTAAAAAAACCCCCACACTGTCTCTTGGAATACACGCTAAACTTTTCTGATAGTCTCCTAGACATTAATCCTATAATTGATTTTTAAGTACTACTTCCAGTAATTAAAGCCTCTCTAAAGAGAAGGCTGATATATTACCTATCTTTCTCTAACTAAAGTATAATATCTTTCCAACACAAAAAAACCCCAAAAACCACAAACAAACAAAACCCAAAAACAAACATACAAACAAAAAACCACAAGGCTAGAACCCAAAGGAGGTTGGGTAGCAAAGTCTTGTGAATTCCAGGTGCAGACAGAGTAAAGTACCCCTAGCTTTGTGCCCTTAGAAAATCCCAGCCCAAGGGAATATTTTCCTGAGGTTTCTGTGCCATTTCTATCTCAACACTAATACAGAAAACATAAATTGTCTCAGCACACAGTAAAAAATGTTACATGGACAGCACCTGTCATGCGGTGCTGGGACTCAGAGTCCTGGCTAAATGGCAAAGAAAATACAAAATCTTTATTCATCTTTTCTTTAGTTAGTCCTGGAGGGTTCCACATCAGAGAGACCATAATGCAGTTGTCTATCTCTTTGCTAGCAGAATTTACAAAGCAGGAAAATAAATCATTTTCCTTGGCCTGGGTGCCAGAGCAGGACCCTGCTCTCCCTGTTATCCTGGAACTACCACACACCTGACCAGAATTAAGCAGTCCTTGAGCTCTAAAGGTGCTGAACCCCTCTGGCTCCCAGTGGGATTTGAATGCCTTCAGCAGTGTTGAAAAGCAGGTCACAAGATCCTCTGGGAATGCCAGCATTTCACGAGAAATAATTTGCATGAAATTCAGCTAGGGATGTGTCTGCCCCATGTTCCATAGAATAGTCCCCATTTTTCCCCACAGCATTCCAGTTAATACGTAGAAGTGTTTTTATGGATATATTTACTCATTTACATATGTGTATGTGGACATGTTTTACATATCAGCTGCATCCCAACAAGCTCTGCCTTTGCCCTGGGATGAGCTGCTATTTATAACAGCAGGTGCTCCTGCAAGATGCACATCCCACCTGGGATCACTGAAAGCCAAGGAAATAAAGATCCAAATGAATACCTGTGCTTCATAAAGAAAGGGCTCCTGTATCTTTATTGTCCATGCAGGCTATCCAGCAACTTTACAACAACAGAGACCCCAGCAGCACACTTGAATCTCAAAACATCCTTTCCTGCACAGTGTGATGCCCTGAAAGGGTCTGTAATGATCTAACAATGAATTTGTATCATATCCCTTGTCACCTCCCTTTTTATTTTAGATGAGGATCAATATAGTTAAAGGTTGGAAAAGCCCCGTCTGGTCCTTACAGTCCTGGCTCCTCCTTGTCTCCAGTTGGAGGTGTTGGCAAATGCTATAAAAAAGGGAATCTGCCTGAAATTGGAAAAGTTTTTTTTCAGTACTTTCTCAGAGAAGGCGGCAGCAGGTCTGCTAAATGGATTGGGGAAGCTGCAGCCAAAAAACAATCTGTAATGGGGGTGGGTGTGAAAGGAAACATGAGGTTGTCAGTCAAAGTGAAAAAGAACAGAATTTCCAGGGAGCTGGAAACACTATATTAAAAAATAAGCTTTTTGGAGAAGACTAAAAAAAAATATTTCCTTGGAGATGGACAGAAAAAGGACAAGCAGATGGAGAAAGAGAAGGAACTGGAAGGAAAAAAAATAAGGTTGTATTCACAAGCTTGAAAGAGGTCACTGGTCGGAGTTGCAGGGGATTGGGAACTCCTCCCTGAGTGTTCTCTGTGTTCTGGCCTTTGCCACACCAGACAGGAACTTTGAACACTGCTGAGATATTTTTAAGATCTCATTTGCTTCTAAAATGGATTTTTTTTTCCCTACAGATTCTATCACATATTAAGAATAAATTCTGGAAGAACTTTCCAGTGAATTACCATGAGGCACAAGCAACCACAAGAAAAATCAAATGGGCAAGTGGGAAAAGCCCAGAGCAGAATTAGCACTCAAGCCTGTCAGTGTCCTTCAACACTGAAAAAGGTATGCAAACCCACTGCTGCTCTTACATTAGAGGCACAGAGCCCAGTGATCTGAGGGGTCATTGTGTTAGGCAGTATAAAACCAGTAAGCAGAAAGTGCATCCCCACATTAAGTTACTGTCTGTATCAGTAAATATATTATTAAACACAAAATTCAAGTGTTCTTTTGTGAGGCTGATTCTCCGAACTGAGAAGCCCCAGTTGCCAGTACAGTCAGAAAAGCAGAAAAGCAGTGATCCAACAGACACTGATGAATGGAGACACATCTGAGAACCTACAGGTACTTTGCAAAAACTCACAAGAATCAGGAGCACAGATTTACATTTACAAGAAACATATGCTGGACATATATCTATTTCAGTTTTGGGCACCTGTATCTTGTGGAACAAGGCTGCTTGGTGTTTGGGCCTGTCAGCATCTCCTGGCAGATGAGGTTGTTCCCCAGCTGCCTCATCCACACAGCTGCTTCCTTCCCAAGAGACTGCCTGAGCCAGGTGTGAGAGGGAGGGGTCATCACTCTTGGGAGTGAACAGAGAAGGGAAGAATGAAAGAAATATGAGAAGTTATATTGCAAATCGATGTTTTTTAAGCACTGAGAACTATTTTGAGCAATTGGGGTCTGCAGAGAGTTGTGTGTCTCTCAAACTAGAAAGACTTACTATACATCATGCCAGTAGCTGGCAAAGGAGAGCCTTGGGGTTCAGCAGAAATCCCAGGGGAGAAGGACCTTCTTCCCCAGATCCATTGCTCTGGTAATCCAGGCAGGGACATCGTATAACCCATTTTAGAAGCCTCCTGAGCTCCCTCTTAAAAAAAAGAGAACAACCTAAAAAGGTTTTATCTATGTGGCTTCTATAGCAGGGCTGTTCCACAGCCTCACTCCTCTAATGGCAGTGTCTTTGTCCCTTCTTTTCTGGATCTGATTTGTTAATGCTCAGTGTATACCTCTTCGTTACAGTGCCCACGTAGTTCTCCACCTTCTGTAACATTTTGCCTTCTCAGACTGCAAAATGCTTGTCCTCAAGAGAGCAGCCATAAATCCTTTTGTATTTCTCTTGCTGGACTCAAGGAACAATGCTCCCGTCATTGCTCATAACAGAGTCTCTTCCTTACTGCTTCTATTCTCTCTGCCCCTCTGTTAGCTTGCCTTCTGGAACATGGGTGACCAGAAGCATAAGCAATCATTAAGCTGTGAATATATATCCCTAAAATACTTTGAAATTTAAATTCACATTTCAAGTTTAAAATCACCTCTTAAAATCCCATTTGCCTTTCTTTTTTTTTCTTCTTGGGTGCATCATAGGAACTACAGACCAACTCTGTGGAAGCAATTAGGAGACACAAGGTTGACTCCATGACCAGCTCCCAGTGAATAAACTACAGTCTTGTAGTTCCCAAATATACAACCCCAATCCATGCAGAACTGAATTTCATCCCATACCAGTTACTCTTGGCCTCCTAGTGATCTCTCATAAGAAGCAGAGTATCCCCCTCTGCTTGACACTGGTGAGGCCACGCATCAAATCTTGTGTTCAGTTTTCAGCCCTCGTCACAAGAAGGACATTGAGGTGCTGGAGAATGTCCAGGGAAGGGCAGAGGAGCTGGGGTAGGGTCTGGAGCACAATTCTGATGAGGAGCAGCTGAAAGAGCCGGGTGTGTTTAGCCTTAATAAGAGGAGGCTCAGAGGGGGACCCATAAACTAAAACACAAGAAGTTCCACCTCAACACGAGGAAGAACATCTTTCCCTGGAGGGTGGCAGAGCATGGAACAGCTGCCCAGGGAGGGTNGGGGGCAGGCGCAGGGGCCAGGCCGGGGTGGGCCAGGCCGGGCCCGGCCCCCGGGGTGTGCCCTGTGCCCTCCGTGCCTGCCCGGGCCATGGNCCTGTGTCACCTGTTCCAGGTGACTCTGCCTTGACAGGGGGGTTGAGTTGGATGATCCCCAGAGGTCCCTTCCAACCCTAATGACACTGTGAATTCTGTGATTCTGTGACCCTGTCGCTCTCTACAGCTCCCTGAAAGGTTGTAGCCAGGTGGGGGTCTGTCTCTTCTCCCAGAAAACCAGCAATCGGACAAGAAGTCCAGTGAGGTTTAGGTTGGACATTAGAAGGAATTTCTTCACAGATTAAACATGGGAATGGGCTGCCCAGGGAGGTGGTGGAGGTGTTTGAGGCAAGACCAGCTGTGACACTCAGTGCCATGGCCTGGCTGCCCGGGTGGTGTTCGGTCATGGCTTGGCGCTGGGTGCTCTCAGAGGTGTTTTCCAACCTGACCCATTCTGTGCCTCTGTGACCCAAACACCCCAAGCAGCACCACGGGCCTGCAGGGGGGACAGGCTGAGGGGGACAGGCCTGGTGGGGACAGGAGGGATAGGGCAGGGGATAGGGGGGACAGGCCAGGGGATAGGGCCCGGTGGGGGACAGGCCCGGGGGAACANGCTGTGCCGCCTGCGCAGGCCGCTCTCGGCCGCGTTCGGCAGCGCGGCGGGGCCGGGGGTCCCCCCGGGGGTCCCCCAGGATGTCCCCCAGGATGTCCCTCAGGGTGTCCCCCCGGGGGTCCCCCCGGGCCCGCTGACCTTGCGGCGCCAGGCGGGGGGCGTGCGGTGAGCGGGGGCTGCTGCGGGGGGAGCTCCGTGCGGGCTGCGCGGCCCTGACCGCGCTTGTGTTTGTGTTTGTGTTTGTTTGTTTGCTTCTGCAGCACCATCGTGCTGAACAACCCGCGGCGCCGCAACGCGCTGTCGCTGCCCATGCTGCGCTGCCTGCGGCAGGACCTGCTGCACGACGTGGGGAGCAGGGAGCTGCGCGCCATCGTCATCGCGGGTACGGCCGGGGGCACACACAGACACACACAGACACAGAGACACACACAGACACAGAGACACACACACCGGGCCCGGGTGCCATCCCAAACCCGGCAGCGGCACGGTCCCGGCCTGTGCTGTCCCTGCCTCCCCCGTGTCCCCACGCCCGTCCCGCTGCCCACCCTGCTGTCGGTCCCCCGCTGGAACACGGCGCTGGCACCTCTGTGTCTGTGCCACCTCTGTGTCTGTGCCACCTCTGTGTCTGTGGCTCCTCTGTGTCTGTGCCACCTCTGTGTCCGTGCCACCTCTGTGTCCGTGCCACCTCTGTGTCTGTGCCACCTCTGTGTCTGTGGCACCTCTGTGTCTGTGCCACCTCTGTGTCCGTGCCACCTCTGTGTCCGTGCCACCTCTGTGTCCGTGCCACCTCTGTGTCTGTGGTTCTGCCCTGACCAGCACGGCTGAGCAGAGCTGTGCGTGTGCCAGCCCGGCTCTGCCGTGTGTTTGCGGCCGGCGAGCCGCTCCCGTCCGCGAAATACCCTGTTTTAATTAAAACAATGCCCACACACAGAGCACCTTGAGCAGAACAAAAGCCAGGTTCTGGCAGGTGCCAGATGGTGACATTCCCAGGTACGGGGTTGTGCAGGAACAGGCGGAGCTGGGATGACACTTGTTCCCTTCGGGGACGGGCTGGAGCAGACAGGGCTCGCAGGGTTTCTGCAAACCCAAGTGTTCTGCTCTCCTCAGAGCCAGGATCAGCCGATTTATTTCCGCTGGTTTGTCATAACTGTTTTTAAAACTTTCAGACCACAATATCAGTACCACAATCACCTATAACCCACAGACGTAAAACAGTCTCTCTCAGCCTATTACAGTTTCCTTCCATTTAGGTATTAACCTGCAGAGTTCTTGAAGATAATGAAACTTGAGCCATTATTAAGCCATCTTTTTTGCTTCTGCTATATTAAGATGATCTTTCTCTGCCCCCCTTCCAAACATCTCAGATCAATTGTTTTATTAAAATTTAGGATGATGCTGTTTTTTATACGTAGAGGAAAACACTGTGTGTTAGTGCACACACAGGAGTGGAAGTGCGCTAACTTCACAGGGGTGAGTTTAAATATACACATTCAGCACTTCCAACAGCAGTTAGAGATTTTGTGAAACTCTTCAGGTTCTTCTTTGGGCATACAGTTTGAGAGCACAATTGCATTTGGGGTGTTTGTTTTAGTTTCAAAAGGAATTGCGTGTTTCTGTTGGCTGCAAATTCCCTTGCTGAATGGAATGCAAAAGGAGAAATTTCAAGAAAATAAAAGACTTCTCAGGGAGTGCTTTGGGTCTTTAACACAGACTTTGCAGTGGATTCTTCAACAAGGCATATGCGCAGTGTGATTAATTTTCAGATATATATTACTGATCCCATGAGTTCTCTGACATTTTTTGTTTATTTCTGATCCATGAGAAAGAAATCCATAGGAAAGGTTGGGTCTTACATAGTTGTAGCTGGAAATGTCACATCCATGCCAATATCAGAAGTTCTGAAGGGTTGAAAAGCATCACAGTGGTTTATTCTCATAGAACATATTCTCATGACAAAGGAAAACTCTTGTAAAGATTGTATACCTGTAAAGGGTGTTTTGAGCTTGGCAAATCCAAAGCTTAATTCCACAGAAACCTGGTATTTTGCTCCCCAAACCCTTGGCGTAATTTTGGGGATTCTGTAGATGACAGTTTTAGCAGCAGGGGAAAAGACAGCACAACAGCCCTGCTGGTTCTCCTCTAGCAGAACAACCTTTTCTCTTTTTTTTCCATTGTGACCTTGAATGCCATCACACAAAAAGTATTGATACATCTTTAGCAAAAGTTAATAATTAATTCTGGGTACAGTAAACAGGGACTAACTTTTTTCAGTCTGAGAGCAGAGCACTCCAGCCTTCCTTCAGCTGACCAATTAGCATTGTACCAAGGAGCTGTTTTGAAAAGTATTCTTACAAGAAACACCTCAGAGGTGTGAAGGGTTTGGAATGGAAGTAAAACTAGGACTGCAAAAGTGTTTATGGGTGTTAATGTGGTTAAATGTTACATTGTGGTAAAGTTGTCACAAAACCCAGATGGCAATATTTTGGAACTCTGTTTAAAACTCCCTCCCCAAACTCCTTTTTGACCCTTGACATCTCATCACAGTCCCTTTAACTGGGGCATTGATATGCCACTGCCCCTGATTTCTTGATTAATTCAGACTGACTTTTCCTAAAATTCTTTGCAGCTGAAGGACCTGTGTTTTGTTCTGGCCATGATTTAAAGGAACTGTCAAGTGAAGATGATGTGAAGCATCATTCCCAAGTATTTGAATTGTGTGCAGAGGTAAGTTCTTTTTTGACTGACGCTGGTTGTGTTTGGTATTTAAGAGCAAGCATTGGTTTGAGGAGGGACAGCATTGCTCGCTTGCTAAAGCACAGGCTCTTGTTCCAGATTCCTTGCTTTTTGCTGCTCTGCTGTTTTAATGGTGGAATTACATTTTCCCTGCGTGTAAATAAAAGGGCTGCAATGACAATGTGCGTATCTCCAACAATGGGTAGAGTCATATTGTGTTCTTTAGTTTAGCCAGTATTCTTTGCAGCGGAGTATTTGGACAATGTCATTCCTAGAAATCTAGGGATAATCATCTTTAAATTACTTGTGATCAAATGTTCTTTCCCAGCATCTAGCTAGGAACTCAAGGGCAGCTTAAATAATCAAGTAGACAATGTGAAAATATGATCTGACTCGCTGGTTGCCCTGTCAGCAGACCGTACAAGTTCTTGTTACAAAGACACGGTCCTGGAGGTTGGAATGTTAAAAGTGAATCCTGGAGCCTTTGGAGAGAATGGCAAAACCCCCTTTGATTGTGCCAGAATTTGATCCCTAATCCTGCTCAGCGTGACAGCAGAAGGTACTTTGATACCTTTTGTTCTAGTTCCTCCATTAATAATGATCTCTATACATGTTGCCAAACCCATATTTAAGGACTGCTGTAAAAGCCATGTGTGGAAGCTATAGCTGAAGGAGCCAAGAACAGTTCTGGGGTTTTTTCATCAATAGAGAGAGAAAGGTACTTTTGAGGGCTTCCAAAACAGGATTGTGTCTTCCTAAATGTCCATTCTGACCACCCTTTTTGTATGTGCAGGTTATGACTTTAATCCAGAAACTTCCAGTGCCAGTGATTGCCAAAGTGAATGGCTTGGCTACAGCAGCAGGCTGTCAGCTTGTGGCAAGCTGTGACATCGCAGTGGCAAGTGAGAAATCCCAGTTTGCTACTCCTGGAGTAAACATTGGGCTGTTTTGCTCCACACCAGCTGTGGCCTTGGGCAGATCTCTTCCCAGAAAGGTAGGCTGCCTTCCCAGATAGTCTTTGTAATTTTGCAAGAAGGAGGTTCCCGTGTTACGAGTTGTAGTTCCGTTGCCTGAACTTTCCTGCAGTACAGCAGTCAAAATACTTTATTGCAAAAGGCATCTCCCTAACTATTTGGACCGGGAAAGATGGTAAAGGGATGAACTGTTTAGGGAAAGCAGCTTCCTGCTGATGCAATTCCAACCAGCACAAGCTCATCTCAGCAGCACAACAGCTCAGTGATCCCTTTCCTTTCCAACAGCCAGCCTTGTGCTTTCGCCAGTGATGTTCTCCCCTGAGGAGGGGACTCCTGCAAGTCCAGGATAACAATCCCACTGAGGTATCAATTCTCACCAGGCAATGACATTTCACTGCCAGCATGATCTGCCTGGCTGTAGATCAAGATGCTCTAAATAGCATCTGAAACCCTCCTATACTGTCTTCCTGTTTTACGTCCTACTGATTGTGGCTGCACATCTGTCACTGCATAAAAAATGGTACAACCTGTAAAGCTTCCATGAGAATAATAATTTTAAGTTCTGATCCAGCTGGACTCATGCAGACAGACTGTGCAAGCCCAGCAGGGCTCTGCTAAGATGCAGTGACTGAACTGCACAAATCCCATTGCTGGATAAGAGCTTCAGCTTGAAATTTCCCATCTGTGAGGCCATCCTGTGCAAATATAGTCCATGGGGTTTTTTCCAAGTCTGTTAGAGTGTACAGTTTTAACTATTTCTGAATTAGTATTTCTGGGAGGGGTGATTCCCTTTTTAGAATCTGGGGGATATGCTTTTCAAAGAAGCAAGAACATTCCCTGCAGTTCACAGGATTCCTGATTTTACCTTTTAAGTAGTGAAATGCTGCCATTGTTTCAAAGATACTAATGAGGATAATTAGCTCTTATGATTCAGGCATTGGTCAATTGCATCAGGAATCATGGGAACAAATCCTTATTGCTATATAACATTGAACAGTCACTGCCTATTTGGGGGATTTTTTAATTTGAAACCTCAAGTACCAGATGCTGGAAGCAGCAGGAGACTGAAGTAGATGTGGCTATAAGAGGACATATTTAAAACCACCCGTACCAAACTTAAAACTAAGGCAGGTGTTTTCAAAAACTGCACATATGCCCAGCTTAAAATACCACATTCAGTGATTTGACATTGCAGATGATCCACATCTCTCTTAATTCCTACAGCAATCACTAGAGATCATGGGCTGAAGAGAAACCCAGAGGTGTCACCCTAGGACAGGTGGAACCAGTGGGCAGGTTTGAAAAGACTAGCTCTAGACTCGGTCCTGCTCTTCGCTGACCCCTCTTAACATGTCCTTGGCAGTTTAAGAGGCCAAAACTTATGTTTGTTATGAGAGTGACTTGTACTTGGAGGAGGAGGTTGGAACTCCCCAAACAAAACAAAGCAGTAAGGCTGTTGGATTGACTTAATATATTATTTTTCCTTGTTCAGGTGGCACTAGAGATGCTTTTCACGGGTGAACCTCTTTCTGCCCAGGAAGCATTAATGCACGGGCTCGTCAGCAAGGTGGTGCCAGAAGACAAGCTGGAAGAAGAGACCATGAAAATCTCTCAGAAGATCTGTGAAAGCAGCAAGTCTGTCCTGGCCCTGGGGAAAGCCACCTTTTACAGACAGATAACCCAAGACCTTGACACTGCCTACAAAATTACTACTCAGGTCATGGTAGACAATCTGACTTTGAGAGATGGGCAGGAGGGCATTGAAGCCTTTATCCAAAAGCGTAAGCCTGTCTGGTCACACTCTCAGGAGGAGAAATGAGTCCTTTCTCTTAACTAACCTTAGCTGTGCTTTATGATTCTTCACGCAGTTGCCTTTGGGAACTATATTTTTGTTCTTACTGAAAGTTAAATTTGTCTTCTTGCATATGCCAGACACAATAAATTTGTTCTAAGTATGTAATAAATATTAAGAAAAATCAAAGAAAATGGGTTTTCTCAGCAGTGAATTTAATCTGTGGTTTTAGAAGGAGCTCTGTGCTGCAAAAATCAGTTTAAGATGTCCCAGGTTACTTAGGGAGTCACAGGGACTGAGAGAGGGCTCAGATCACCCTGTTTAGTATCTCTCCCCATAGTTCTAGATGAGAATTTCCATTATTGTTATTAATAGGGAATTAAAGGGCTTGGGGACATTCCAGAGATGATAGTAGTACATATCATAATGGATTCCAGGGCTGTTTGGGTGTTACGAACAGAAACCTGTAGCAGTGGTCCGTTGCTCCTTATGAATATACCTGCTTATGAACTCTGTGTATCCCACAGCAAATCCTGGTTTTCCGCCATCAGTTCAAGCCCCAGCTCTAGAGGATTTTGCTGCTGACTCCAGGGAGGCTGAGCGTGGCTTGGGGTGAAAGCCACCCATGGGCTTCAGCAGAGATCCTCACCTGGCAGTGACTTGACCCAGCTGTAACCTTCAGGCTGTATGTTTTCAGTTTATCACAGAATCTTGGATGTGTTACTTGGGAAGTCCATCCTTGTGCTCAAAGCTGGGCTTTTACCAGCAGTTCAGCCCCGGTTTTACAGACTTCACAACAACAGGGATTCAGCTGCCTCTCTGGGTAATCCCTTACAGCTCTTTGCAACCCTCCTGGTGAAATATTTTTTCCTAATGTCCCATCTGAGCCTTGAAGGAGCTTTTTTTGGCCATTGTCCCATGTTACATAGTCTGACATGACTGAGAAACTTCAGCTCTGTGATCCGTGTGAATTTCTTCAAGCACTCAGAGGCTGCAGTTAGACCACCCTGACACTCCCCTGTGCCAGGCTGAACAAGCCCTGCTTCCTCCACTCTCCTTGTAGGTCAGGTTCTCTAGGTAACCAGCTTGGCAGCCCTGCAGTGGACCAGTGCCAGTTTCTCCACATCCCTTTTATACTGGTTGTGCCAAAACCGGACCGTATTCTAAATATGACCTCACCAGTGCTGAGCAAAGAACAAAATATGCCCGCCCTGTGCTGGGCAGTGAGTCCTGCTCAGGGTGAACTTTGGTCTGGGGTGGGAGGGCACTGCTGGCTGGGGTTCAGCCAGGCATCCACTGTGAGCCCAGTTCCAGCTGAGCTGTGCTCTGTCAGCTCCTCACTACGATCACCATGGGATGGGCCCTCAGACATCTGATCAAGACCAGGTGAATCACTGTATGGATGGGTCTTTTATTCTTTGTTGACAGTAAAAGTAACCCAAAGTGTTTAGCACAGACTTAGATGTCTTCAGTTAGATCAAATAAATCCTTCCTATGGCTACTAAAGCTTCAAATGTGGAGGTGTCATGAATCAAGAAGGATTTTTTTAAGGTATGCTTTGTCCCATGTCCTTGATTCCCTGTCTGTATGAGTGTTAATTCATTCCTCAGTTCTCTGAAGTGAATCAGATACCCACTAAAGTCCTGGGACTGTCCCCAAAGGCCTTTCATTGAAACCAGTGATATAAATACTTGTATCATTCATACATACACAGCCCCACAAGGCAATTCTGTTTTCCATCTACAGGTTGAAAAGAAAGAAGTTTGCAGTTCTGCTGCAGGAGTGGAAACTTAAACTTGAATTCACCACTGAATGTAGTTTGTTTCTACAGAATTGTGAAAAATGTGTATCACTGAGACTAGTTGTTTTAAAAATATAAACTTTTGTTGTTACCATCCGTCAAGATGGGTAATTTTTTCATAAACTCACATCATTTATATAGGCTGGGAACTGTTATGAGCAATTAAGAGATAGAAGAGTTAAATCTAGAGCCCAATAACCTTGATCATGTCCTTTCCAATGCAGTAAGATGCTGCACTTAGAGTCTGTTCCCACATGCTGCTCTAAAAGCATTAGGAAAGAGTAAATTGTTTTTAAAAATATTTATATTTAATGGCTATCTTGCAACTACTCAGCAAATCTCAACTGGCTCTTTTGTTCCAGGCTTTTAGAAATAAGTACATTATCTGATTTTTGCAGAACAGTGCTCTTTCCAACTAACTGCAGTAATAAAATGGTTTCACTGGCCATCTTAAAGCATAAGTGACAGTTTAGATGTGCATATTATTTCGGACATTTAAAAATTATTCTGCAGTTGATCACCATCTACACCGGATGGGGTTTGGCAGTATTATTAACTCCTACTTGCATTTTTTGAAGGGAAAAAATGCATTTTAAAAGAATAATTATTTCATTGGAAATAGTTATACCACAGGGGAGGCAAATTATTCCTGCCCATGGATTCATTCAGTATGAATGGCCTTGTAGAACACTAATATTCCAAAGACACATAGGTGTCCTTAGCCTTTTCACTATGAGCAGAAGTTAATGGAAGTGCTATGTAAAGTTAAGATACAAGAGCAAGACAAAATGGTGATGAGAGGGGAAGTTAACTATAAAAAATGGTGTTCTGGTTGTTTAAGTGAGAGGCAAAGGGTAGGACTGTTACCTCATCCTTGGCTTTCCCTGTAAAAGATCGAGCACCAAAACAGCTGGAGCTCCTTCACTGTTCGAATGTGTGGAATTTGAGGAAGCACAGCACTCTGGACAACTGAGTTCAGACCCTTAAGAACATTTCTTTTCAAGCCTTGTGGTATTTTTCAGTCTAAATCACAGATCGGGCTGGAAGGGACCTTAAAGATGATCTCATTTCAACCTCCTGCCATGGGCAGGGACACCTTCCACTAGACCAGGGTGCTCTGAGCCCCATCCAGCCTGGCCTTGAGCACTTCCAGGGATGGGGCATCCACAGCTTCTCTGGGCAACCTGTGCTAGAGTCTCACCACCCTCAGAGTAAGGAATTTCTTCCCAGTATTTAATCTAAACCTGCTGTCTTTCCATTTGAAACCATTCCTCCTTGTTCCGTCACTACATGCCCTTTTAATTAGTGACCATCAGTTCCAAAAACAGCGGCATCCACAGCAACGTTTCCCTCTTTTGCTTGAGCCACTGGACAGAAAAGCTTCAGCAGGTTTTATAACATTCCTGCACTAACCCCTGAAGACTGACAAAACTATTTTTCATTCCTGACTTGCACGGGATTTTTATTTTTGCCCACATCTGCCTTTATTGTTTAATTTAATGGATTTACAGGGAAACAGAGCAGCTCCAGAATTGTTAATTAAGTTCTACAGCCAAGAAACAGCAAACCAAATGATAGATTGGGAGCCTTACCACCATGGTTATCTGCTGCCTGAGGGAAGAGTTTGTCCCAAAATAGCAAGGAGCCTATTCCTTGTCACCCCATTCATTTTTATTAAAGGATCTCTCTGCAGCGATGTCTGCCAGGTAATTAGCCCAGTTTCAAGTGACCCTAATAGCATGTGACACACATTCAGCCTTCTCTGGAAACTAAGTACAACCCCATCTTCACGCAGCCCCTGGGATGCAGCTTATCCCTGCGAATGACAAACAGGGCCGTGTCTTCTGTTCACATACACAGGAACAGCTGGAATGGAAACCAGGCAAGAAAACGCAAGCAAGGAATTGCCAGTATGAATGGACTGAACTGCCTCAGAGTGCATGGAGGCCTCAGAAGAACGGCTCTGAGCCTTTACCTGGGGATTTTAGCAAAAGATACGTACAGGCATATCATATCTAAAGGATATGAGCATATCCCTTGTGATGTGGCTTCAGGCTCCCATCAGAATGAGGCAAACCAAGAGCCAGGGAGCAGCGATAAGCAGAGTCACGCTCAGCACAAGGTTGTTCCTAATTCGTGCTCCAGGCAATTACCTGCCTCACCAAAGCATTTGGGGGATATATGCTAAACACAAACAGAGGATCTGGATGATGGGCAAGGTAATTATACCCTCTGTGTCCCACGGAGCCAAAGAACAGTTTATAAAAGCTTTTATATAAACTTTTATATGAACTTCCTATAAAAGTTTCCTGAAGGCCAGAATTCATCAGAATTCTGGGTAAGAAATAGTTTCATGTTGGTTTGAAGTAATCCTCCTGGAGCTGTGGAGGAGACCGAGCTTGAAAATAGGTACTAAAAAGACCCAAAAAGCTGGACATAGCTGACATTAAAAATGCATGACTACCTCCTTGGCAGGAGACAGCATCAGAGTTTTTCCTGTCTAGCTCCTGACTTCGGAGCATTTGGATGGCAACACGGTGTCCTTCACAGAATTGCCTCTGGGTGATTCCTGCACTGTCATTCCTGTGTTGCAGGTGGGGAAATTGAGGGCAAATGTGCCGTGCCCGAGGTGACAGGGGCACTGGGGATGCTGGCACCTGCTCCCCGTGGTTCTTCTGCAACGAAGTTTTCGGGAAAATCAGCAGAAACGCAGGGTGATTGTGTGCCCTGAAGTGACTGCAAAGGCTTCTGAACGGGAATTATGAGCTACTGCATCAAAGGCCCCTTGCTTGACATTTATTGGCTTTTTGATGAATGTTGGGGTAATTCTGCTGTCAACAGTTTCTCATTAGGAGCCTGGCAATGTACTTTCGGACCATTATCTTGCTCAATATCGCACTGGGTTGCTACAAAGAGCAGGAATTTTATGTAAAACCCATCTGTCTCTGTAGCTGCAAACTTCTCTAATAATTCTACATTTAAATAATCTCATGGAAATGCTGGCTGCCTTCTCTAAGCAATAAGGAGAAGAGACAAATGGTTAAATTTCCATGAAGACCTAAAGCTATAGGACAAATCTCATACTGCAATGAGTAGGATTCATTTGTCTTGATTCCACTGGCATTGCACCTCAATTATACTAATTCTGAATTTCACTACTGAATAATGCATCCCCATCCTGTTCTACACTCACAAAGGAAGGAAAAATCCATCAGAGATGTGCCCTTCCCACTCTCCATAGTGTAATGTACCAGCTCCTGGCTGCTTGTTGTCAATATTAGGAATTATTTTTGTCAAAACTGTAGCTTTTCTAAAAAGAAAACAGTAGAAATGTACCTATAATACCACTGTGTGTTTGGAAAGGAGGAAAATAGTTCATTCAACTTTGATGTGGCCAACTGTAGTAATTTTCATGCTGTGACTTTTAAAACATTCATATTTATTTTAAATATTTGTATCCTGGAGTGTGATAATGGGAGCATCAGAGAGCTATTTTATGTTTTATTGATCATGTTTGTTATAGAGGAAAAAATTGAAAACAAAACCAGGTGATAAAACAGCTAATTGTATCAGTAGGACTAAAATTTAAGCCAGATCCATGGATTTGATTCATGAGAGTTGTTCCTGGCTGCTTAATATGAGAGACTTTAATCTTCCCTCCGAGTTAACTGAAAAGAAACATTCCTGTAGCCTGTGTGAAAACACAACCAACTCTTTAACTAACTTGCGTGGCTGTGCAAGTTATCCTGTTGGGTTTAACAAGGATTTAGGTATTCCTATCCTGCAAAGGCAGAATAGGAATGGGTGGCAACATTCTGGCTCCTCAGAGCCCTGTGTCAGGAAGTCTGATGTAAAGGGCCATGTCTAAGGGAGTGGGAGCCGTAGCCTGCCTTCTGAAGGAGTTTTTAAGGACAAATGAAGTGCAGTAAGAGAATGTTGACATTCAGGCTGCCTCAGCTGCTGATGACACAGAAGGCGTTAGGTCTTCCAAAGTGGCGCTCAGGTTTTATTCCAGACCTGTCCTCCTATAAACAATTACAGGGGATGAAATCATGTTTGGAAAGATGAGTGATGTTTTCCCTGTCAACTCTGCCCTGTCAGCACCAAGGGTAATGTGATATATATATACCTGCTTCCGTCTTCTCCACTTGCTGGCCCAAAATCATTCTCAGTGTAGACAGTGAGTGATGCTTCTGGAAAGAAACAATAAAGAATTAGGATACTGTATAGAGAACATAGGGGAAAGGAAGAAGCGAGTGAACACATGAAGTCATTCTCCTAATGTGGCCTTCAATCTGGAAATTAATATTTTGTTCCTTGTACCTGTTTAATGAAATACACCCTGTGTGCCATTAAAACTTTATCACCTGTTGTTTAAGGGAGTTAAGCTATGTCTCAGGATATTCTATAAATATAGACATGGTGAATACTTCTGAGTTAATCTCCCTTCTCTTTCAAAACTAGATCAGGTTATAAATATTTTAAATTAGTGTGCTTTTTTTTTGTTTATTTGCTTGTTGTTGTTGTTGTTGACAGAACTCTTATTCTTTTACCCTCCCTCCTTGGGGGCTAATCTTAATATTTATTTTTTTTTAATGGATGCCAAGATTTTTCTTCAAGTACACAAATTTGTAAAGCTTTACAAAATAGCACGTCACATTTACCAGCTGGTAGCACTGCCGTAAATACCGGTGTGGGGAAAAGCATCAGGTTTTAATGCAAGATCTGTAAGAAATGAAAAAGACATAACAGATGAAAGAGCAGGGCAATGAGAGAATTTGGCTCTCTGAAAGAAGGCCCTGCAGGAGAAGCACCGAGGAGCTCTCAAGAGCACCCACACAGAGGACTGGAAAATGACCTAATTTACCCCTTTTATTCATTGGAACCAGCAAGAATATTCATGCAAGGACAATCAGCCCCTACTCCCTAGCCTGAGGTTATTAATTATCAACACTATTACTTATTGTTGCTCTTATTTTTGCTATAATCTGCTTAATACAGTGACACCATCACAGTTCAGAATTTAGATTTTTGGTGTCTCCTCCCCATAGCTGGGCTTGGAAACTGGCCTTAACTGCTGAAATCAGAAACCTTTGCTGCTTGAGTGGGGGAATAGCATTTGTCTGGCAGCAAGAGAAGACTTTCATCCTTTACAGAGCCTGTGAAAACATACTCAGTCCTTCCCATGTACTCAGCACGGTAAAATGGAAGTTGTCAAAGATAAAAGTCCTTTTTCTTTGCTGTCTATCGATATTCCTCTAAGCTTTTAGTCCTTTTCCACATGAGCATTTATTCAGAGCAGACAACCCAAGAATATTTCCATGGACAGCCTGAAATCTTTATGAGGCACTGGATGGTCGAAATGCAAGACTAATTTATTCAGCACTCACAAGGACCAAACTAGTGGAATCCAAACAGTAAATTCACCACAGGAAAAGTCCTGGTAAAGAGCTCAGTGCCTGAAAAAACATCTGTTAAAATGTCCTAGACATTTCTGTCCCATTTCTCACTACACGATTTAACTAAATACCTTCCTATAGCCATTTGTTAGGTAATTCTGAAATGTAAATAAGAGAAAAATAGATTTTAAAGCCTTGGACAAAAAAAAAATCACAACAACAAACCAAACCAAGCCAAAAACCCCACCACTGATTCACTTCTTGGCTTTCTCACATAACTCCACTGTGACCTTGGACAAGCTGACAAAGGCAGAAGAGAAATGTGGCTGTCCAGTCCAACCTCCCATTTATCAGAGGTCATTGCTTCCTGGCCTGCTTGACCCCCAGACAGCATTTGAACTGCAGCTTTGGTTGAGCTAGGGAGTTACCTAACCCGGTGAAGAAAAAAATCCAAAAGCAAAAAAAAGACGCCAAGAGTGTGATCCATTCTCCTTGCAGTCAGCACTGGTGGTTTATTTCTGCTTTGAATTCCTCTGAGCTCCAGGCAGGGCACCAGAGCTGCCTTTTTGTGGGCTCAGCTGGACCTTTCAGTATCTCAGCGACTTTCATGTGAAATGGGGCTGATCATTCTGGTTTTTTCACTGTGCTTTATCCCTGCTGTCTCTGTACACCACAAGGACTCCGGGGGAAATCTGGCTCTGCGTGCACGCCATGCCTTGCACAGCTGCTACACTGGACTTGTCTTTGATGTGGGATGACTGAGATGTGATTGATTGATTGTGATTGATTGATTGATTGATTGATGCGTAGCATCTGAGTTACAACAGCGAGAAAGGACACAAACAGATCAAGCACTAAACCCCCAAAACCTCGGTCGGAGGGAGGCTCCTTCAGTGTGCTGCAGACCCTCAGGAGTCCTGGTGTGCTCTAGGGCAGCAGACCCTTGATTTTAGGGTGCCGGCCCCATACCCCGAGCTGTCAGCAGAGGGCAATGCCAGCTCACAGCTTGGAGCGGCTCCCGGGTGATGTGTCAGCCGCGATGTGTCTGCCAGCCTTGTCCTCCTGCTTCGCTGCTCCCAGGGCATGAACCCTGGTTTATTGGGGCAGCTCTCTGACCAGCACGGGTGAGAAAGCCCCCCTGGAAGCCCCTTCAGTCAGAGCTCTGAGCTCTCTGCTCCCGCTTGCCCTGCAGCCCCCGCCTCTGCATCCTCACCAGGTGGGATGCGACTCCAGACAGGTGACTCAGCGCCAAATCCTGGGAAGGTCTTTGGAATTCTGGTCTTTCTGATTTGAGAAATGCACCTGTGAGAAATACAGCTGTGTCTGGGGACCTGGCCCGTTCAGCAGAGCAGTTTGGGAAAGCCTGGCTGTTCTGGCTTTCCTAGGGAGTCTTAATTTTAGACCCAAATGAGCCTGTGTAGATTAGTAAGAAGTTCTGGAAGGAACGAGTGATTCAGAAAGCCCTTTCTAGCAGACTGGGTCACAAGCCAGGGAGAAGAGGAGTGTGACAATCGTGCCTTCATGCCCCAGACTTTCAGGCAGAGGTAGCAATCCCGAGGATGAGTCTCCCAGCCATAGTTCAGCCAGCCAGGATCTCCGTGTCATCTCTTCCACACTCCTTAACAGGTGAACTCGGTGGCACCATCTCTTCTCTTCATGACCCAGCTTCCCCACCTGTAAAGGAAATTGTAAAGCTCTGTGTGACACACCAAAAGCAGCAAAGGGTAAAAACTGATCCACTGTGCTACTCACAGCTTGGTGACAAACTAATGTGCTTGTTGCTGCTGGGCCAGAGTCTGCTGGGCAGAGAAAAAACTGCTGAAGGTGTTAGTCCAGATGGACTGTAAATGCCAAGGCACAGCAGGAGCTGTTGAAAAATAAAAATATTCTCTCAAGTCTCTCTCCCAGCAGGAAAAATATTCCAATTGTAATGCAGATATCCTGCCGAGTCACTCCATCCCTCAGGGCAGGTGAACACTTTGCAGGAGCCTGCAAAGGTAATCATTAGACTACTGTAAATATGAACAAATACAAATGCCAGGTGTCTCTTCATCTGAGCTTCAGCTTTACTGCTGGCTTCCTAGAAAAGTAAGAGAGCATGAGCACGCATAATGATACCATTAATAATATTTGGAATTTCAGGAAACGCCAATTATTAGCTGATTCTCCCCAAATCCCCGTATTGTAGAAGAAGGATGGGGGAAGAACATGCATTGCTCAAAGGCACCATGGTGAAGGAAGTCTACAACTTCAAACCCCAAAAGAACCAGTACAGGGGGCTGTGCTGAAGCTGCAGAGGAATTCCAACAAACAAACCACATCCAGCGACCAGCTCTGGAAGGCAGTGAACCCAGGCAGGTCAACACGCACACCGATAAGCAGGCAGGGGGGCAAGCGGGGTCCAGCCCAGGCTAAACCTCCAGGGGGAAGGGGGTAATGGCTATGTCAGCTTTGTGCCCAGCAGCCTCTGGGCAACTCTCACCAGCAGACTGCGAGTGGAGATGTAATTTAACTGCTTTGGCAGTTTTCACTACAAAGGCTCCACTCAGAGCAGAGTCATCCTTGGCAGTCGTGTTTCAACACCTTCTCCACCAGCAGACAGCCCCAGTCCTGCCGCACAGGTGTGCTCCCACGGAGCCCAGGCAGGCGTGACCTGTGCCCTTGGGCTTGTTGTCCCCTCCGCCACTTTGGATCCTTCCCTGACTCGGAGGAGCTGGTTCAGGCAGGAGTCATTTGAGACTCTGGCCGTCTGTAACCACAGATATCGAGCCAGGACCAGTAACATCCCTAAAAGCAAACAGCTGAAACTTTGGATCAAAAAGCAAATGTTACCTCAGAGCGATAAGCAGCAATAATAGCAGACGTGGCAAGACAGTACTTTAAGTCAAAAATGTGCTACATAAATACTTTTTGTAGCGTTTTTTTTTAATCTCTTCTTCAAAAAAGCTGAAGTGTTGGTTTTATGAAAAAGGCAGAGAACATCAGTGTTTTTAATTCTTAATTATAAACTTAGATTTTAAAAGGTTTAAACAAAACCTTAAGCAAGCATTTCCATGTGGATTAAAAAAAAATACAAAGAAAAAGAAAAGAAACCGTAATAGAACACACTTTTATGTGGACAGAGAGTTCCTGCTAAGGCGGTGGTTGGTTGCACCGAGGGTACAAAAATAGCTGGTAGCATAAGCATATAGGGGATGCCATTAATAAACCAGGTGCTAATGAGACTGCTCAGGAGTGAATCACGACTGCCTGTGGCTATTCCATGACAGCTCTTCCAGGAGGTGTCTCCAGCTGCCATGAGTCAGATCCCTGCCTCTGTGTCAGAGCAGGAAACTCCCTACAGAGAAGCTGGCAGGTATGTCCTTAAAGGCAAAGGAACCGGGGGCTTCCCACGCTTTAGCTCGTCCAAGAACAGGTCACAGAGGCAGCTTGGAGTGAGCACGGATAAAAGCAGCCTGGGAAGGCTCCGTACGCTGGCACAGGAAGGAACCAGCAGCGCTGCAAAGGTTCAACAGATGGCTGTGAGCCAGGTGTGTTCCTGTTGGTCCTCGAGCTGATGTAGGAATTGATGTAGGCTCTGACACTCGTGATCTTGAACGTGGGCATAGAGGACAGACTCTCCACTGCCCGAATTAAAATCCTGCCCCGGTTACCCTAGGCAAGGTTAATGTCTATAATTTATTAAAAGGGCTATAATGACTTGTTAAATGATGTTGAAAATGGTAGTTGCATGAAAACAAGTTACAAAGCGTCCTGACAAACAAAAGGTTTGCACTGCGCTGCCTTTCAAATGGAATGTAGCAGTTAAAAGTCACCCATTTGTCACTTTTTGGGGGCCAAGAACAATGCATTAACTATATACATTTCTATTTGCCATATACATACAGGTGCCTTATACTGTACCGTTCGCTGATGCCCCAAATGCAACTACTTCATGGTTTCCTTGCCATCATCTGCACTCCATGGAGTAGCAGAGTCTGCATGGAAAGCAATAACTGAACGACCTGTAAAGCACCTCTCTGGTTGCTGTCTCCCCCTGCAATGTGGCCTCAGTGAAGCAGCACCCATCCTTGTGAGAACCAGAACCTCTCCACAGGCATCACCTCCCCGGAGGCAGGGCTGGCAAGAGAGGAAGGGATTAGTGCACAGGTGACCTCACCTGTTCTGCTTGTGCTGATGTTATTCATAAAACACTTCCATAGCTATTAAAGAAAAACTTGATATTACAGGCTGGCAATGTTACTTTGGTACTTAGCATTTGCAAGAGACCCTGCATGGCTGGAACTCAAAAAAGCCTCCAACACTGAAAATATTTTCTCTTGTCCCAGGGTCATGTTGTCCCTCTAGCCTTTTGCAAATCTCCTGATATCCTGTGTCCAGAGCTCAAGTTCTCAGCCAAAAAATTATAGCCAAGCCTAGACCTAATTGTCTAAACTCCTTGCATAGTTATAAAGAGAAATAAAAGCTTCTAAAGATCAAAACACCCAAAATGTTATTTGCAGTTGTATATAGAGACTTTGCACTTACTTAAGGGCCTGGATATTGCTCTTATCTTGATATAAAGCTTATTTATTTGTTTGTTTGTTTATTTTCAGTTGGGAAAGCCTCTCCCATTCCCGTCTAAGAGGTGCATGTGGTGCATGACCTGGCCTCAGAAACTGGCCTGCTAGTGCAAGGTGTGCTACTAGTTGTCACCTCTTCCATCTGTCTTTGCACAGCACCAAGGGGAAAAGGAAAAAACAATATCCCAGCAGTAACAAATATGCTTTCATTCCTCACTTTCAAGGGTGAGATTTCCCTTCTATGGGGAGATTTCTCAAATTATTTACTATTGGAGCCTGATATCTGTAATGGTACCTTATTTCACCAAGAGAACAAATTATTCTGTAAAAAAGCCAGTTCTTTGCCACTGCCAGCTGCATGCAAGTACAAAATTACAAAGCACTCACTTAGATGAAGTGAATACTTCATTAAACAATTAAGCAATAAGGCAGAACAAAGGCTGTGGTTTCCAGGCCTTGTTCTGTAATTGTATCCTAGAGCATTAGAGGAACCAATGCTCAAGCATAGGGCTACCATTTAGGCTAGGATTATCCTCTAATAGCTTTGTCCCACGGGATTAGGGGATTGCCATGGTGGGGAATTATTTTATCCATCCATGGTAATGCAAAATACAGACTGGTCTCTGTTGGTCTGGAGGTGAGGGTTGCCATCCCTCCTTCCTCCTCTCATCTTCTTCCTGCAACACCTGGATTAGAAGCTCTTCGCTCTGCTTTCACTTTCTGAACCACGCAGGGAATCCACCAGCACAGTTGTTATGAAGGCGCAGTCATAGAAACCCGTTCATAAGTAAATATCCCTGGGTGTCCCCAGACACACTGTGGACCCTCTGAGCCCAAAGGACACTGAGGAAGCAAAATGTCTGAGCCACTGTGTTGGACAAGGTGAAGTTTGTGCCGAAATGTTCTGCTCCCCTCTTGCAGCACGTGCAGGTGGTGAGCGTTCATGACAAGCTGAGAGGCACGGGCAGAGATAAGGCAGGAGCAGGTTTTGATGGCCGATAAGCAGAGATTGTTTGGATTGCAGGTGAAACTTAAATGTCCAAAGTCCATCTACATTCTGCCACAGAGGTCTAAACCCCTTTCCTCATCTAGAAAAGGCCTGATTCAGCTCCTAATGAAATTACCAGGATTTATTCCACTGACTTGAAGTTGACCTTGGGCAGAGCCCACATCCCTACCAGCTTCCCTTTCCAGAACAGTTACAGAACATCCAGGATGACAATGGCAAGTCCTTCCCTCAAACGTGATCAATAAGGAGTCCCTCCATCCTGCTCTTCTACTCCATAAACCATTCAGCTCTGCTGGAACAGAAAATACAGCTCAAATGCAAAATAGAGCTCGCTGTGTCACAGGACACCCTGTCCTTGGGAGCTGGAATTAAGATCATCCAGGCACTTGTCATGGGCCAATGGAAGACCATTAGAAGAATTAGCGTTCAGTTCTAACAAGAATCAAACCAGAAATTTAAAAATAAAAAAAAAAGAATACAAACCACCAAAACCCACAGCAATTTAAAAAGACAGGTTTATTCCCATGTGTATGTATTATGTATTTTATGCTCTCTTGGAATAAGTAATTTTCTGTATTTCTTTGGTAGTTGCACTTCTCTCCTTTGGAAATAATACAATTAATATTTAATGCAATTCAGTGACATATGTCTGCATTCCCCACAGGAAAATAAGCTGCATTAATTTCAAACTCACTGACACTGGAAAATAACCAGCTGCTTATACTCATTGGGATGTATGGGAGAACAAACTCTCATTAAATGTCAGAAAACATATGTTTTAGATAACAGAAGCCAAGGAACAGCTATTAAAATCAGGCCACTTTCAACCAGATACTGCAACACCACTACAAGGCCATCCCATCCCCCTCAAAACAGGCGAAACATGGGAAAAGGGAAGTATTTGCTCTCAGAGTGGGATCTGCTGAAGGAAAAGATGAAAGACTGGATCCAATAGAGGATTTAGGAGCTGCAACAGGAATTTAAATGAAACTGAGGTACTAAATGCCAAGAATACACCCCAGCTGAACTGCAGACAAAGCCTGGAGACAGCACAGCTCACGAGGTAACTTCTTCCTCTGCAGAGTTCTCCTCATACCTGCAAACCTTGTCTCACCAGCGAGGTGCTCTAACACCAGAAGTAAGGAGAAGGGAGAAATCAGATCCAGTCGCCTAGACAACTGAGTAGTGTTCCTATCAGATCAGGTTCTGGAGCCACCAGAAAGGAAGAGGAACATGGCCTGACGGAGAGGGAAGGCAGCAGGAAAGCCAAGGGCAATGGGAGAGCTCTGGGGAACGAGGGTACGTGGAGAAGCACAGGTGGGGTGGGGATGGCGGCGAAGGAGGCAGAAGGAATGGCTCAAGAACAGTGAGCTGGTCTCTGCAATGCAGGCAGGAGATAAGGGACTGAAGGGAGAAGGGGGCAGCAGTGGATCTGTGTATCCAGAGGGCAAAAGCAAGACTGTGAAGGCTGGCTAGAGAGAAGTTAATAACCACAGCTGTCGCTGCCTCCAGCTCTGCTTTTATAATGGGACAGAACGGCATTGCCCACAGCAGCTTCAGGGCTATGGCTCAATTAATTTATAACATAACCTGGAAATCAGATATTCTTCTGGCTTAATCATGAACCAGACTAAATACTAAAGGCGTTCCTAGAGACACAAATAAATACTGACTGTCTCTGCTCTCCATAGATCCTATCTTGGCCATTTTTTGCAGCGAGTGATGGTATCTCGAGTGCTTGTCTAGGAAGCATCTGTCTGGGAGACTCCACTGTCTCTGAACCACCAGACTGTTCAAACTCATCTCTCCCTTTCCCTGACCACCCAGGGGAGGAACAGAAGTTGCTCTCTGCAGCAATATCTGACTTCCTCAACCTAAAGTTGTTTGGTTTTTTTTCCCCCAACATTCTAAACCAAATGTAAAAATACCTGGGTAAAGAAAAGGTACAAGCTCCTTCCAAAAGTGTTCACAGAATCACAGAACAGACCAGGATGGAAGGGACCTCAGAAGATCATCTGGTCCAGCCTTTTATGGGGAAGGGAGCTTAGGTGAGATTATCTAGCACCCTGTCCAGTCACATCTTGAAAACCTCCAGCTCTACCCAGTTCCCTGGAGAGGTGGTTCCAGTGAGTGACTGTTCTCACCGTAAAAAACATGTTTCTTACGTAAAAATGAAACCTCTCCTGGGGCAACTTAATCTCATTGCCACCTGTCCTCTCCATGTGGCTCTTTTGAAGACAGAGCACCCACCCTCTTTGTAGCAGCCCTCTAAGTACTGGCATACTGGGATAAGGTTGCCCCAGAGTCTTCCCTGGGGAGAAGAGACTCTGTCTTTCCTCATAGGGCAAGTTCTCCAATCCTTTAATGATCTTGGTGGCCCTCCTTTGGACCCTCTCCAGTCCAGCTGTGCGTTTGCTGAATTGCAGAGACCAGGACTGAACACAGTACTCCAGGTGTGGCCTGGCCTCCAGTGGGTTCTCGGGTTATGCTGTCCCAGGAGCAGGACCTTGCACTTGTCTCTGCTAAACCTCACACAGTCGTTGCTCTCCCACTCTTCCAGCCCATCCAGGTGTCTCTGTAAGGCGGCTGTCACTTCTGACACATCCACCTCGCCACCCAGTTTAGTGTCACCAGCAAACTTGAGGAGGGAGCTTTCAGTCTTGTCTTGTTTCTTTTAATCTGTTTCACGACGCAAACCTGAGTGACCACAAAGCAAAAGTCACTGAGTTGGCACAAGAGAGGCAGCAGTGACATCTGGGCTGGGATATCTGCCTGCTGCTGAGTCACAGGCAAATCCCAGAGTTTTGGTTACTGCAAATTTATCTCGCTGCTTAGAAATTCATTCTGCCAGCTGGGCACTGAAAAGCAAGGATTGCTGCGGCACCAAAGCCTTCCTTTGGCTCTGGCTGTAAGTGCCCTGCCAAAAAAAGGACACGGTCAACCCCAAGGAGAAGCTGTATGAATCAGTCATGAAGCACATTTCTTGTGGGGTTCCTGGCTCCAAACAATAACAGTGACTGTGCACTATCTGCTTTTGGGACAGGACTTTGTACAACAAGCCACGCTCTTCTCTGGAGGTTTCCTATGGCCACTCTTGTACAAACAACAAGTCATGATAATACCATGTTTATCACAACACTAAGTCAACCATAATGACCGTAAATGTAACCCGACCTTCACTTTGACTAAGCCCTGTTTCTTTCATGGTTATTTCCTATCTCAGTGCATATTTATTCCCTGTTTTGTCTATCTGTTGCCTTATGTTCAAACTGTAAACTACCAGCTTTCTGCAGCAGGATTATTCTTTTACTTTATATACACTGCCTCGCACAAGAGGCTCTGGATTTTAACTGTGGGGCTTTCTAAGCCTACTAAAAGTCAAGTGAATAACAGACAGCTTTCCATCAGTCTGTGTCTTCTTTCTGACTGAGTTCTACTAATTCTTATCAAATCCAGACCACATACAGAGAAGGAAAAAAAAAAAAAGACAGACCCAAAATGAAAACTATTTGTGAAATCCAAAACAGGTGAATAAGATCCTCTTTGATCACAGTTGCTTAGTTCAATGTGTCTACTCTCAGCTATCTGCAGTAGCAAATACAATAAGCACATTCTGTGAGAAGAGACTTGAATTTTGGCCTGTAACACGAGGCAGAGGGGTTTTGCAAACATGGGCTTGTTCTTGGATTGGGCAGCATTTCCAGGGAGGCTGCAGAATGGGCTTCTCTTAGATAGGACTGTGCTGACGCTGACAGCTGGATGTGTCAGACTCCACTGATGTTGGAGTACGATAGAAGAAATTAGGAACACACAAAATACTGTTTTGCTACGTTAAGTAGCAACCAGAAATGTCAGTATCGCACGTTAATTAATGATTAATGTCAGGGGAAGGAGATGCATACCTCACATATTTTTAAACTGGTATGACGAGTTTTCACAGAGCAGAGGAGGGAAGTTCTCTATAATACATAGTAATGGGCTGTGTACTTGGAACTGTGCTCCATGAATTTCCCCACCTTCAGGACAGAATGTGTCAACACACAGTTACTCTCCTGGAATAAAGTCAGTGCTGGGATTAGCAGTCAGTAACGTTGAAGAACGAGAAAAGAAGAAAAAAACCCATACAAACGATGATCAAAAGGACAAAAAACTCTTTGGGACACACTTGGGGGAGAAAAATGTCAACAGGGCAATTTTTTATGTGAGACTACACCTGATATTACAAGGTGATGAGAGCAAATCAAGAAATAAAGAAAATAACGCTGTGGAGATGACAAAGCCTTGGAAGTGTAGTGTCTTCCTCAAGGTGATGTCCTACTTAGGAAGGAGAGCTTAAGGTGAGTTAGCATAGAGTACATTGTAAAAATAATACACTTAAGTTATCTAACATTCCACACTGATGAATCTCAAAGCACTCTGCATCTGTGTCTTGATGTTCCCACACTGGAAACTGGTAAAGTACATGCTTGCCTTTAACTATATTCTTCAATTAAATGTTCCCAGAACAGAAATGCTGTCCTTAAGCAGGGTGTCTATGCTCTCTCTATGCAGTAGACACCACTCCCACTTTGCTCCTTGATGAAATAAGGCACTTTCCTCTCCTGCTGTTGTGTAACAGATGTTACATGGGAGAGTCATATGATCCTTCACCAAGCTGTTGGCAGAGCCAAGAATAAAAGATAGAGGTGGGATTCATTTAGGCTAACATTAGCAAGCTCTAAACCAGGCCTCCAGTCAAGAGAGACATGTGGGACTCTGGTCAGGCTCCACCACTCCACAGCCACTGCAGACACGTTTCCTCACCTTATTTGTCCAACCTGTCTTAAGCCAGTAGAAATACCCTCTCTGTCTTGGCTGTAGAATGACCAAACAGCTTGGATTAGGCATCAGCTTTAACAAAACCAAAATTTACCTATAGTAAATTTCTCTGGAATCTCAATCATTCCCTTTCCTCCTGGACACTGTTCCGGTAGCTCTGGAGAACTGGAGCTCAAGAGGGAGCTGCAGAGTGGGGATGGTCTTATCTAGTCCAGCACAGCTCCCTCTTCCCAGTTCTGCTACACCATTTATTTTGGGTAGAATCACATCTTTTTGAAACGTCTCCATTTCCCATACTTTGAGGTACTTCCTGCCCTGGGAATAATTTAGCCACCGCAGCATGGATGAAAAATAATGATTTCCAAGAGCAGCTTGAAATTTTAACAGTGTAATATAAGTCAAACTATTAATTTGATGGTTGCTAGGGGCTTGCACAATGAAGGACGAAGAGATAAATACTTGTGAGTATGATGATATATTAACAATAAATAAGAGTAAAAATAGGCAATATTTTTTATTGAGCTGTTAAATATATGGGTGGCACAAATTAACAAGGCACATAAACCTCTTTTCCCCACTGAGGACACAGACTCAAGTGGTTGGAACAATCGTTTCTACCACCTCTTACCCTTACACCCTTACTATTTCCCAGGAGCTTCTCTTAGTGAAGAACCAAGTGCCTCAGACACCAGATCCAACAAAATTTATCCCCCATAGAATCATAGACTGGTCTGGGTTGGAAGAGGACCTTGAAGATCATCTCGTTCCAATCCCCCCTACCATGGGCAGGGACACCTTCCACTATCCCAGGTTGCTCCAAGCCCCGTCCAGCCTGGCCTTGAACACTTCCATGGATGAGGCATCAATAAGTTTTCTGGGCATGGTGGGGGCTGGGCAGGGTTTTACCTCAAGGTTCTCTGAGGAAGTCAAAGGTGTCACCATCCTCCCCACCCATTGTGCCCACCACGGCACCCAGCTCATGTCCCTCACAGGGTGGCTGTGGAGACACACATCCCACACACCGTGTGGGGACACAGAATCACAGAAGGGGCCAGGCTGGAAGGGACCACAGTGGGTCACCTGGTCCAACCTCCCATCTCAGGTAGGGCCATCCCAGAACACATAGCACAGGATTGTATCTGGACAGTTCTGGAATATCTCCAGTGAGGCAGACTCCACACCCTCTCCAGGCAGCCTGTTCCACTGCATTGTCACTCACACATTAAAGAAGTTCTTCCTCACATTCAGGTGGAACTTCCCAGGCACCAGTTTGTGCCCGTTGCCTCTTGATCTGTTGGCTGGGCTGTGCACCCCCTCGTTCTATTGCTGGGCACCACTGAGAAGAGCCTGGTCCCTCCTCTTGACACCCACCCTTGGGATACACCTATACATTAATGAGGTCCCCTCTCGGTCGCCTCTTCCCGAGGCTGATCAGGCCCAGCTCCTTCAACCTTTCCTCACCAGAGCGATGCTCCACACTCAGGTGATCGATCAGATGACCGACTGCGCGCCTGTGACACNTTCCCAGGCACCAGTTTGTGCCCGTTGCCTCTTGATCTGTTGGCTGGGCTGTGCACCCCCTCGTTCTATTGCTGGGCACCACTGAGAAGAGCCTGGTCCCTCCTCTTGACACCCACCCTTGGGATACACCTATACATTAATGAGGTCCCCTCTCGGTCGCCTCTTCCCGAGGCTGATCAGGCCCAGCTCCTTCAACCTTTCCTCACCAGAGCGATGCTCCACACTCAGGTGATCGATCAGATGACCGACTGAGCGCCTGTGACACCCTGGTGTGCCCTCTGGCAGCGCTCCGTGGAGTGCCCGTGGGGATGCTGCAACACAGCCCCCCATCCCCGGCGGGGGATGCTCCAGCGCGGACCCCCATCCCCGGCGGGGGATGCTCCAGCGCGGACCCCCATCCCCGGCGGGGGATGCTCCAGCGCGGACCCCCATCCCCGGCGGGGGATGCTCCAGCGCGGACCCCCATCCCCGGCGGGGGATGCTCCAGCGCGGACCCCCATCCCCGGCGGGGGATGCTCCAGCGCGGACCCCCATCCCCGGCGGGGGATGCTCCAGCGCGGACCCCCATCCCCGGCGGGGGATGCTCCAGCGCGGACCCCCATCCCCGGCGGGGGATGCTCCNCGGGATGGGCGGGATCCCTCCCTTTCTCTCTCCCTCCCTCCCTGCCCTGCCCCGAGCGGCGGGACAAAGGCTGCGGTGCCGCCCGGGCGAGGCGGGGCCGGGCTGAGACACCGCCCGGGAGCTTTATCGGCCGGAGCAGTGTGCGGGGTCGGGGTGGCTGCTCTGCTCTGCCCTGCCCAGCTCAGCCCAGCTCAGCCCAGTCCGCGCCGCTGCTCCCGCATAGGTGAGTGCCGCCCCCTCCCCGTCGGGTCCTCGCTCCCCGCCA
>VWZF01006451.1:1522172-1615435 GCA_013396755.1 Sclerurus mexicanus | reverse complement strand
TGCCCTATCACACCCTAAAAACAAGCTTGTGCCGATTGGCAGCTGCAAGAAATACACTGAAGTCGAGATCTCGTAGCCGTTCGCTGCTAAACTTGGGATGTACCTGGCTGAGGGAGGGTGATGGGGAGCAGCTGCCTTGTGCCTGCTCTTGGCTTTCTGGCTGTCTGCAATTTGACATTACCATTGGAGAAGCTGTCGTTGTAAAGAGCAGCAGGTTCTGGTTCAAAATACTTTTTTCCCCCTTCCCCCCCGTCAGGTGCTTTTTCCATCTGGAGGTGGTAAGCCTGAGATGGCTGGTGCTTCTTAAGATCCTAATCTTAGGTGGTTCGGGCGAGGTTCAGTATGTGTAAAGGGAAAGCACAGCCTTAAAAACGCTCTCGGGGTTTTCGGTAATCCGGGATCTCAAGGGAATATTTCCCGAATAGTTCTTGTTGTAGTGCTGCGGGAAGTGGAGCTCTGCTGTGCTTGGTCCGGTGCTCTGGGTGTAGCAAGAGATGATTCCTGCGGTAACAAGCACGCAGATGAAATGGGAAAGAGATTTGGAGGAGGCTGTTTTATCTTGCTGAAGATTAGGCGAGTACTTTAAACTATAACAAGTATCAGAAATGTAACAGCTCTTTCCTTCCCCCTTCCTTTTACGAAGGGTACAGAAGGAAACACTTCTTTCCAAACCCTAAAGCTTAGGTCTCAGCTTTAAAAGCTTTTGCAGCTTCTGGCTTAGGCTAATAAAAAGGTATTATTTTAAGACTTTGCCACAGATCCTTGACTAATGGAGCATTGCAGATGGACTTCCTTGTACAGGTACTACTTTAAAGAATAATGATTGTGGGTTTTCTCTTCCTTTGCAGTAATTACTGTTGTATAAGAGGGGAAGCTGGAGTTTAAACAGTAAAAGGGGGGAAAAAAGAAGTGTTTCTCACTTGGGTCTCCAGGAAGTGAAGATACTAATTATTTCTCAGAAACGGAATAGATTTTTCCAGCAGTGTCTTTCTTATCAAGGATTTGTTTGGGGGATTTACTACAGAGAGTGAATGAGTAAAATGAAGTTTTATGACTAGAAGGGCAAGTAGTGCCTGGCATTGGAAAGGAACGGGGAGATTCTGTATTGTGTCTCTGTTTTGTCAGTAGTACAACTGCTCTCCTCCTGTTAGTCATAGCTGCTTTTCCTCTGCATGCCTCCGAGAGAAATATTAACAAGAATGTTGGCAGAGGGATTGCTGGTTGGATATAGTAACTGGAACAACTTAACTCCTGAGCAGTTGACATGTCTCAGGCTGACTGACCTTCTAAAATACTGGAGCATGAAAATAAATGAGCATATGAATGTGGCTTTCAAGGCCAGACAGACAGGCTGTTACTGTTACCAAGTCCTCCCTCCTTTTTTTCCTTTTTTTTTTTAATTAAAAAAATAAAAGCAAGCAATTTTAATTAACAGTATAACTAACTGCTTAAATATATCCTTTTCAATTGGATGTGTATGGATTAAACCTGTACCAGGTTAAGTCTAGGGCAAGACTTTACTGCTGTTTTGCCAGTGCTGTTTTCAGCTCTGTTTGCTTTGGGCAGGCAGACCTTTATGTACTTGCATAGGAATGAAATGTCCATAAATTAGTTGATTTTTAAAGTAAACACCTCTGCTGTGTGCTTCAGATGACTTCTGCCTTCCTTCTTATACCAGCACAGCAGTCACAAAAAGAAACATAAGAAAGCAGCCTAAAATCCATCTGTGACAGTGACACAGCTGTACGGAGGCTGAAAATTATCTTGGTGTCTTAAATACTCTGTAAAACAGGATTTGGCTCGCCTGCTATGACTGTAGCAGTAGTTACATAATGAAACCCTAAACTCCAGCGATGCTGCACCTGTAACAAGACAGAAGTTGACTAATTACAGAGGCGTCTCTGCCCGAAATTGTTTATGTACACTTGATGTTTCTGAAGTGTCTGCTGTCACAGATAGCACCACCCTGATGTTAACAGGGGAGATTTAAAAGGAGTAACTTTAAAAGAATGGGACGCTTTCCTCGTTGAAATTTGCATGAGGACATTCGAGGCTGGAGGAGAGCTCGGCCATCACCTGGACGTGTTTAAAGCCCCACGTGATACTGGACTACACAGCTTGGGGTATCACATGTGGTTCTCCCGCTGAGCAGCTACTGGGCATCAAATCCGAGCTGGAGAGTACCAGTGAGAGCCTCATGGTTATCCTCGGGTCAGGCCTTAAGCTGAGGGAAGGTAACTACTCGTCCCTGGCTGTAGTTTTATTCTCAGTTGGGGCAGGAAGGGATGCTCTCGGTGTGGGAAATGCGAGCATTTCGGGCATCTCCGGTGGTTTAATCCCCGGTGTTGTGTATGAACCTTTGCCACGGGCTTTTCCTTTGGGCAGCAGGGTTCAGTGGAGCCGCTGCTGGTGTAGCAAACTGAGAACAGAGTTTACCTGCAAGGGAAGAGGCAAAGACATGTGAGAACATGCTTCACAGCTGGGGTTTTTTCCCCAGATAGATTCTGTCTTGAGGGTGGACCAGCACTTTCAGCATCATCGAGTCCTGCATTGGTATTCCACTGTGTTTTTAAAAAAGCAGCATTCCCCAGACGCTGCAGAGAGAAGGATGAGGTACCGATGATCAAGGCTCTTGTGTTGGCTTGGTTGCCTTCAGTAGGTAACAGTGTGTCTAAAATATAGTCTCAGAAAAGTAAAAAAACCTGTTCTTGAAAATGTAGAAAGACTGGTTAAGAATGAAGCACAGTATGGATTCCTTTTTTTCTGGTATCTGGAGGCTTGGATTAACGTCGTCAAAGGTGTGACCTTAGGCATTGTTCCTGAGCAAAGCATGATTTGGAGAATTCAGTGCAGTAATTGAATTATTACTTAGGCGATGAAAACATTACTTTGGGATTGTTTCCTTTCTTTTTAAGTGGTTGCCACATTTAATTTGAGATCCAATTCACCGAATCATTTAAGTGTGTGAGGAACGGTCCCGGTGAAGTCAGACAGATTTAGGTTTTACTAAATTGGTGCCTTGCCCATCTAGTCCTTTTGAAAATGTATGTACACAGGATTAATTATTTCACTGTTGGCAGCTCTCACAAATTCTAGAGTGAGTTGTATGAATGACATTCAGTGTGTTTCTTGAGGCTCCACCTTCCAGATTTAGAGGACTAAGAGAATCTTTGTTTTTAGCTTCAAAACTACCGGATTTTGGAGCTCCCCAGCCTGCAGAGGAAAGTCTGAATTGTCACAAGTGTGCCACAGAAAGCAGAAAGTTTAAAACAAAATGCTGGGGTTGCATATGTTGAATTCTCTTGAATTCTGGGGGTCTTGTGTGGCTGTTGGCACAATCACTTTGGATGTTGTTGCGTGTCTGTCGTGGGCTGCCATGAGACCACCTCGAGTTCCTACTTGGCTAAACACTGTCCAATCTTACTTATCACCTATTCTGAAAATACCAATCAGCACTGATGTCTAAGGAAGTGACTATAAAAATGCTGTTGGCCTGGCTTTCCTTTAGAAGACCATGATGTCATAGTCTCTGTGTGTGTATTTTTTGTTCTTTCTTTATTAATGGTCAGCATTTCTATTTGTCTGACCGTACTGTGATGACATTCTCTCTCTAAACAAGGGCAGGAACATTTCCTGGTTACTGGATGTTAAATGGCTGTGACTGTTCCGGGCAGGTAGGATTTTTCATGAGCAGATAAAGAATGTGAATCATCATAAAATGCATTAGTACATTATCATAAGCTTCTACACTTGTTGCTTAGTCTATTCTTCTACTAGAAAGCTTAAATATTACTGTATATCACAAGAGTAGGACACAGGTTGCCTCTACAGCTCAAGGATTTACTCTGTCTTTCACACACTGAAGGAGGTAAGAAGAGCTCAGTTGCTGATAGGTCTGAAAGAGGAAATGTGTCCACCATAACCACAACTAACCAGCAGCTAGTTTGGAGGAGTTTGGAACAGCAGTGGCTCAGTGAAGACATGCCATGGGCCAGCTGGTTTTGTTTAGCTCTGGTCTGGCACAGCAGGTTCAAAGGTATGTTGCAGGAGCACTTAATACAAGGAAAAATTCATGAGGTTATTAGACACAAGTACCTGGCCTGTTTTGGGAAGCCCTGTGGTCTCCTGACCACAACACGCAGGAATCTGAATGAATTCCTGCTCTCCTTTGCCTTGTTTGACGTGCTCTGCTGCCAGCTGTCAGAGGCTCATAGAGATACAAGCGTGGTCTGCCCCTGTACCATCAGTTTTGTAAAGCCCATCCCATGTTAGCACGTCAGGCGACCACAGAGTATTTCCAAATGTTTTTTCCAGGTGCTTCAGACTCCAAAGTCCACCAGCACCACGTAGTGCAGGGTGACTGACAGTGTGCACAGCACTGAGTGTGGCCTGGCTGTGTCTCTTTACAGCTGACAGATTAAACCAACCTTGAAGTTCACTGGCCAGTTCCTCTGTTTCAGTTGATTCAGTGGGAAACAGCCGGTTAAGGGCAGGCAAAGTGTGTGTGATGCTCAGAGTACAGCTGAGGCTTAGACATCTGTCTTGAGAAGCATTTTGTGCAAAGAGCATTCTAGAAATTGTATATATAGTGAAGGGGACAGACTGGTCTTGTGCCCTATTAAAAATGTATGATAATTTTCTAAATTTTGTCAACTCACCTTAAATCTATTGTGCACAGTTAATGGCATGATGCTCTCTGCTGGTTCTTGGCTCCTGGCCTATGTAGCAGTTGATTTTTATTTTTTATTTCTTTTTAGCATCTAAATGTCTTTCACTTTTGTGGGATTGATCTTTCTGCCTATGAAGCTAGTCTTCAAACAGGGTAGTTAATAAAAATGTTTTTCAATCTCCTGCTACTATAGAAACAGTCCCTTGTAAATGCTAACACTGAGCTTCAGGAAAGAGGTACCCTTAGTCAGCAAAACTATAAACATCCTTTTTGGAAGGACAGACCGCACCTTATCTTTGATGGCAACTTAATATGTTCTCTCTGAAGTTTGTGCCTCTGTCAAAGCAAAATTAAATCTTTGAAGGTGCTAACCTGAGAATCTTCCAATTTCCTCTTCCTACGCTCTGACAAACGTGCATGATACGTGACTTGTATCATTTTAAATATCTCACGAAGGCTACCTCTGGTGTGAGAAGTGATTACTTCAGCTGATAAAATCACATCTGCCCGAAGATGCCTTTTTGGTTTAATATTTGGGATCTTCTCTCCAAGCAGTACTGTTGCTGTCACACTTCTGCGCTCCTGTATCACGATCTGATGGGTTTTTTATTATTAATCCCTAATGGTACAGGAACACATCTCTTAAACCAACCTTAAAAACAAAAAACACTACAATGTCAGCACAGCAAATCCCACTGTGACCAGCTTTCATATTTAATGTGTCTCTGAAGGTCAGGAGGACCAGCCGCCTGTCACCCTGCTGTTCCTGCTCTCTCTCAGCACAGCTACCTTAGTTTTGAACCCTTGCTTTTCACCTTGGCAATCCTACTAAAACAGGCAGTGGGCTCTAGGAATTCATTGCGTTCTTGATTATTTATATGTTAAATCTCTAAAGTCTTTCACTTAATGCAGGGGACACAAAAAGGGTGAAGAGCCTTCAGTGTTGGCCATGGTTAGGAGGGGGTTCTGTCTGTAAAACACGCCGTGTGTGCTGCAGCAGTGCCAGGCAGCCTCACGTCTGCACCACTGCACAAAGGTGCAGGAGGTTCTCAAACCATAAAAAGACCCAGCAAAGGGGAGAAGAAATAACGTATACCCGTGGGTTCTAATCTTACTGACGTGCACCCTTGAAGAGTTGGAGATGATGTGAGAGAGAGAAGGGATAAAAAAGATCTCCCCCCGCGTCCTTTGTGCAGGCTCACGGGCTGTGGCACAGCACCCAAGCTGTTCTGCAATGAGCAGAAGCCCCAGAGAAGCCCCAGTTCCCATCACGAGAGCAGGGCCGGGGCCGTCATTCCTGGTCCTGGCTCTTGTGTGGGCGGCTCTGCGAACCAGCCTCACTCGCTGCCTTGAGTCATTGTCCAGGAGCTTTGTGAAACATCTGAGCCGGAGCTCCAGAAGGAATAATGGGAGCTCACTGGAAGCAGAGTTATCTGTTGTTATTTAGAGCTTGTGGCTTTGGTGTCTATTACGACTGAGCCTGGGTGTTCCCGCTGTCCTGGATGCAGAGAGCCCAGCGTGAAACTCAGTCCTGGTTATACAAGGTCTTGCTGTTGGAGAAAGAACAATATTCTTAAGTACCTCTCCTTCAAAGTTTGGGCCTGTTGATTGGTTTCTTGGTGACTTGGAGTAATATCTTCATTTGGGTAGTCTTTAAACGTGAGTCATATCTATGGTATCTGTTGTAATCTACAGCTGTGACCTCTCATAATGTAGCCTATAAAATGTTCACAATTTTGAGTATAATTCTGCAAAACTAGTTTAACACATCACTGAGGGACTGAACAAACATGGTATGTTCAGTTTATACTGGGGACACCTGGATACAAATGGGGGCTCAGCTTAAAAAGTGCTGATGAGAAATAGTGTTTGCTTTGCATTGGATGTCAGTAGTACTCACTTCTTGCTGGGCTTCTTTTCCATCTGAACATCACCTTCAAAGTCCTAGGATGAAATATGGAGTCAGTGGGAGTTTTCTGTGAATTTAGAGTTGTAAAGATTATCCTCTGATAGTCTTCTCTTCTAAAAATTACATATATTTGTGTGTTTGTTCATGTGTAGGATTTCAGAGGAGTCAAGATTTTTCACTGATAATGTTTTCTTGTAAAAATGAAACTTATTTTGCTCTGTGAATGTTTATGTGTGGCTGTTCAGCACCACAGGGTTTGTTGCAGATGGAGCTGCTGTTGCAGGATGTGTTCTAGACTTGGGCTGCTCTTCTCCCATTTGTCTTCCTGCCTGGGTATGCGAAAGCCAGAGGTGTCTGTCTGTCCTGTGAGTCTGAAAACCAGGACCACGAGCATGTTTCTACCTCTGTGTCATCGCTGAAAGTCCATTATCCTGAGGATGCTCTGTATCTATTTATAGCTGAATTTATTAATAGAGGAAAGGACGAATGTTCTTTCATTGTAAAAGCACGGCTAACTCTTGATCCTTAGACCTAATGTTAGACCTCCCAAAGGCTACCCGATACTTTTGCTGTGGCAATCCAGCGCTCAGGATTGTGGATGTGCTTCCAAGACTCCCTGGACTGCAGCCTAGCTCCATTGTGTGGGAGCTTTCCCACAGGACACACGTTGGTGCTGCGGCGTGGGCGACGTACCTCTGGTAATGTCATAGCCCTCTCCTGGGAGGAGGCGAGCAGCCGGATGGAATTGTTGCTCGGTATTGGCAGATGTTATCTCCCTGCTATGAGACACTAATCAGCTTACCAGAAGGCTCTGGTTTCCCAGCCCTCAGCCCACGGCGGTGGGGCGCGAGGCGAAGTAATCCGATTGAATTGGAAATGCAGGCTTGACTTCGCTTCTCGTGTCGCCTCTTGGACCATAACAAAGGGAGAAGCACTTGGGAAGCAGGACCATCTCATTTCATTGGTGCAGTGTCAGGGGAGTGGTATCCAGTTCCCGGCTGGCTGCACGTAGCGTGGTACCCCCTCTTTTGAGGGACGTGTCCCTGCTGTTCACGGGTCACGGGCAGGGCGGGTGAAAAGATGGACTCTAAAAAAAACACGGCTGTTTCTTGTTGCAGAGGATGTTTTAATGTATTGGAGCGAGAAATGAGCGAGGTGCTACTTTTTGCCTGCTCCCTCTTCATGCTGTTAGTGCACTAAGATGACTTTTGTCTTTGTGTCCTTGAGAGTGAAGGAAAAAGTTCTGCTGCAGTGTTTTGGGAGATGACAACTGAGAGAGGTATTACAGAACTGGGCACTGGGATAGCTTAAACTGGGAGCTTTTGCTCCGGTGAGTGCTGGTGCATTTGTCTGTTCCACTAAGTGTCTTCCAAATGTACAAGTACTGTTTCTTCATAGCTGAGTGAAATAAAAGCTCTTCAAGCTTTAAAATGCAATTTGTAGCGCGTTGGTGCAAAAATGGCACCAAGCTCTGCTCATGGATCTCTCACCAGAAGCAGGTGACACAGAGCTGCTTCAGTGACACGTGAGTTATCTGCAGCAGCACTAGGGCATGAACAGGGTTCTGTTTCCCTTGTGTGATCCAACAGGTAGAATTCTTGTGTAAAAGCTAATAAAGCTACTTGAGCTGGGCCAGTTGATATCTCAGCCGATGGGGTCGTATAATGATGTGTCATAATGCAATGCACAAACTGAATCCATAGGAGAAGGATGTGTGCAGGGTCTGTGCTTGTAGCTACCTGTAGACATCTGGTTTGGAAGCCCACCAGATGGGGTACAGAAACTTTCTTTCCATGCTTTTTTTCTTTCTGTGGATTTTTAAAGTCACCTTTTTGACTAAAACCAGTTTTCTAAAAGGTGCCCATAAATGGCAGATGTGTCCCAGAGCATAAAGATATGCCCTTTATTAACTTGTGTGGGATCATTTTTTTATCATTTACTTTCTATTCCTCTTCAAGTATTTTATCAAGCAGATTTAAACGTACCATGTTGTTCTGTTTTCAGACATGAACAAAGCTACCAGCCTGACATAACACGCTGCTGGCTTTCCGTGCTGCCTCGGGATTGAGAAGTCAGGAGAGTGTGATGCCTAGAAATCTCCTCTCGGATTCTCCTGAAATGGCATCCCAAACCTCTCCAGAGCACGCACATGGGAGCATGGAGAGGGCTGGCAGCGTGGAGAATCGTGGCAGCCAAGCCAGGTGCAGAAATCTTGCCTTGGTAAGTGTTTAATGAACCGTGTGCTTAGTGATACAGATTGCATTAGAAGCTCTGTTCACATCACAGGATTTTTGTTTTATTAAGATTGATTTGTCCCGTTTCTAGTCCTAAGTGGTTGCTCGTGGTCTTGGTTGTTAAACTCAAAGGCCAGAAATAACTTCTCTGCTCTGTTGAGAGAGCTTGTTCTTGTGGTCTGATTGTCCCTGAGAGCTTGGGGAGTGCTCCTCTCCAGCCTTCCCTCCCTGAGAAGGGGAATGGCAGTAAGGAGCAGGCATTACGTGGGACTGCCCCTCACTGGGGCATGGCTTGGTGCTCAACTCTGCCCCAGCTTCCTCAAGCAGCTCATAAAGGAACTTCAGCATAGTGTTGGTTCTACGCACTGTTTTTTTGCTTAAGCTCTTTGTCGCCACTCCTGAATAAAGGTCTCGGCTTATTCCACCTTCATTAGATGAGTAACAAATGCATCACCATAAACAAAGCTGTCTCCACATTAGTGAGTATGAGTGCGTGGCCGTTTCAATCGTGTGTGAGCAGCGGAGGGAGTAGGATGCACCTGTGCATTTCCCAATTAGCAGGGTGAATCAGGCGCTGAACTCAACAGTAGGCTTTGTGCTCTGACAGGCTGAGTCTGGAAAGCAGGGATGGTTCCTTCCACGATTTTTTTAATCCTCACAACCATTTGAAAAGCGTCCATTTTTAATTGAGGGAAGAGCGCTGTGGTAAACAAGTTTTCCCTAAGTGGAAATCTAAATCTCTGTCTTGCCTTAAACATGGATTTAGGCTTTCCATCTCTTTCCCTCTGCCCTCCCTGCCAAGCTTCCTTTTCATGTAGTAGCTCTCTGTGTAAAAGAGTAAGTGGAGAAAATAAGCTGGCAGGTTGATACCGCTGTTTATCTCTGTACCTCAGAAATGCTCCGTGGTTTTGTACTATTTTGTGAGCTTTTTCACAGCTGGAGGTTAATTCTAAAGCTGTTCCCTCTTGGTTGTTTCTACTGAAAATACAGCTCTGTTAATGTGATGCTGTATCCTTCAGCCTGTGTTGCTGGTTAAGACACAAAACAAGCATTATGAAATATAGTTCCTTACCTGTTTCTGATCTGTGCTAGAAAAAAGTTGTGAAGGGTCAGGGTGGGGGTGGTGAAGAGCCAAGTATGCCAGTTGGACTTGGGTAGTTAAGAGTATGTTGTTCATTGTAGGAAAACCAGTTGAATTTTGGAGAATTACGGTGTGAGTGGTACTTTGTCAAAGAATTACAACTTAATTTTAAGCAGAATTACAAGTTACTTTTGTTCATTCCTCTGACGGTAATTTCCCAGGTTATCACAGTAGTAGCCAGTCATGATTCCATGGGGTTTATTCTTAGCTGCAGGAAGCAGGCATCAGACTAGATACTCTACAAAATCACTATTGACTATTTCATAACAATGCTATGTATAAATCAGTCTGTACAGTCTCATCCTGGGTCTGCTGTGTCAGAAAATGACGTAGATTCCCTTAGTCCGACTGCATCTTGCAATGTGATAACCCATATGATGATGCATCAGCTGCAGTTGGAATCTCTTCCTGCTCTGTAATGCAGCCATTTATAGAAGGAGTAAAAGTTGGCTGTGGGTTTAGGCAGTTCCCATCAGACCTGTGCTTTAGCAGAAGAGGTTCCAGGAGCCTTTATCTTGTCTTGTTTGAGTTTGTGCATGAAGAAGGTGGAGCTGCACCAACAAGTTTAATTCTGGTGCCACAGATCCCCTTCCATGGCTGTTCTTCCAGAAGTACAGTGGGTGGCATGTCCAGTAAGGCTGACAGCTAATATGTGTGGGATAACAGGCTGGGGAGTGCAAACTCCTTTCAACACAGGCATAAGTCCCGTTTCCGAGTTTGAGAAGGGGTCTGTGTTGGACTGAATATTAAGGAAATTCTGCCTATTCTGACTAATTGCTGGAACGAGCACCCACAGATGTTAACTTCTTGCCTCCCTAGTTTTGTTACAAAAGTCCAGAAGAAGCAGAAGTTCTGGTGGGCTAATGAGAAGAAGGGGATAGATAACTTGGTGTAGACAAATAATTTCTCATTACAGTAATTCTGAGGAAGGAAGGGATGTATTTTCAGGCACACTGGACCTTCATGTCCCTGAAACAAAAGCAACTACAGACTTGTCTGCCTCTTCATTTATCGCTTTCCTGGGTCTGTTCGCCCCGAGACACAGCAAGGAAGGTCAGGGTCTACTTTGATTTGTTTTGTTTGGTTTTTAGCAATGGCCTTGCAAAGGAAAAGTGTAGCAGTGCTTCTGTACTGCTGCAGGCTTCTTCCTACTTGACTATAAAAAAACAAGCTCTTCTCAGTGTCAAACTGCATTAGTCACTAAATATAACCTTTGTATTGCATCCGTGGAATTCAAACAAACCCAGGGATGCGATAGTGGAGACAAACACTTGGGCTGGCTTGAGCCTACTCTGACTGCTCAGAGCTGCTTTGGCTCTTGGCTGGTCGTGCATCCTGTGTCTGTGCTGGCACCCCTTGCTGTGGGACTGGTTGGCAGCTTAGGAATGGCAAGGAGATGGACATCAACTGCCATGTGCTGGAAAGACCTTTAAAATCCTGTTTGTGTGATTCTTCCCTGTTGTCACTTAAGTTTAATTTTGCCAGATTTCTCAGCTGCTTCTCACCTACACAGTGGTGCTTCCAGTTATCTTTGACAATTGCAGGCCTTCAAGCCGAATTAATTTTTTTAAATGGGAAGCAAGGTGCTGATGTCCTGCCTGGATTGCAGGAGAATTTCCAGAGAAATCAGAGATGTTTGGGTCTGGATTTATGCAGCCAAATCTATCACAGCAGGTGCACGCTGCGTTTAGGTGGGAGGAATGTTTGGCTTGATATTTTCATCTCACACTAACTTTTATAACCATAAAAGCTGTTACATGTGAGGACATGGGTTTGCAAATATTTTCTTTTTGACAAAGGTGGTTTCCATACATCATCTTGGCAAAAACATGAGAGAAATGTTCCTTCTTGATACCTGGAATCAGTTGCACTATCCAAGGGAGAGGGTAAATAAAAACACTCTGTTCTTGGCAATTCTGGCTTCCAAACCCCATTCTTGAATGACACTCCCTGACATGTGGTATAAGAATTAACTTGCCATGAAATACAGTTGGAGCAATTTAAGGACACTTAATTTGGAGATAAAACTAGGTCTTGGCTTCTTTTGAAGCAATTTGTCTCGTTCCAGTGACTGAATAGGCACAGCCTGACTTCTTAAGAGCCAATCCTTCTCTTTCAGTGCTTCCCTCTGGTAATTGGACTGGGAATCCATTCTCAGCCACGAGTAGCTGCTTTAGTTTCTGGCTGTGAATAATGTGCTAGGAGAATAGAGTTACCTGTGAAAATCATGGCAGAGGTGCTGGTTGTACCTGAAGTGACCTGTGCTAAGTGGAACTGCACTAATAATAAGCTGTGTCAGTGCCTTGCATCTGTTGCTGTATCTGAACATGCTTACTGAGTGACAGGATTGAAGGATAGTGGCTTCCTGTTATTCTCAGTGGATCACAGGGATTTTTATTTTGCTATATTTTTTGCCTTTGGATCAGAGAGATCCTCAGTTAATGCCACCACCACACATTTTTGGGCAGTGGTGACCTCCAGAATTTGGTCAAGTGATTATTTCATTTGATTACTAATCAAGTGGCTTAAATTGGCAGATGGCCATGATTCCAAAAAGATGTTTTGCTTATTCTCTTTGTTATTTCTTCAATCAAGCTTCCTCTGTGGCTCCAACAAGACTTGGTACCCAGTCACTGAAGATGGTTTGTCACTACTGAACTCCTTGTGTAGTATAAGTGACATTTTGAATGTTGGTTACCTAGACATGAAGAGCAAGTATCTTGTGAGTAGTCTGAGCTGGTCCAGTGCCTTGTTTCACACATTCAGCCATCTAACTCAGGGCTGACCCTGGTTATTTGGTAGTTATGATGTCTCTTGCAGCCTAAAAATCAGTTGCTATGACCTTTATCCTTTTTGGATCAGCACAGATAACTCAAATGCAGCAGACCCGACTTTCTAAGTGCACCAGGCTATTATCTCTTTGCCCCAGCCTCTCTGAAGAGGTCCAGAGAGTCCAGTGTGGTTTTGGGGGTTCTGGAAGAGGACAGACTGTGTGTGTTAGCCCACTGCTGCCTTTTTCTCTCACAGTTTGAGTGTGCAGAATCCTGTCATGCTGAGCTGCACTTCAGGTACGTTCAAGGGAAAGTCCTGAGGAAGATTCCTTTCATAAAACTAATGTGTTTTTCCCCCTTGACACTTGATACTCCAAAGGATTTGCTGTACTGTGAGACCTTTCAGCATGTCCAAGTACTTTGCCAAATAACAATACACAAAAAATGAGAGGAATTCGTATGAGTGTTTGATGTTTTGCAAGGATGCAGCTGTCCTGAGGCAGGTGGAACCCATTCCTTACAGGGTGTGGAGAGAGCTATGCTATGCTCTCTCCACTTTAAACTGATGTTAGTATTATCTGGAAGCTGAATGCTTGGAAAAATAAGAGCCTGACTCCTAGCAAGGAATGACCTTGCTGTAAAATGTGCTAGTGAGAATGTAGATCCTGAGGGCAATTTGTGCTCTGTGCACAAACTGCATCGTTCTGCTTCACGGCAGGATCTGGTAGATAAAGGTTATTCCAGCAGGTGGGCAAGTCTGCTCTTTAAACCACACTGATGGGCATTCCTGAACTTCCAAAGTGTTTTCTTTGTGCTCCACTACTTTTCTTGGAACACTTGGATTAGAGTTTATCATGTGAAAGCCAACTTGCTCTTGTCTTGCCTTCAGTGCACGTAGAGAAGGTTTGTTGTGATTATATGGGTGGTCAACTTTTTACATATTACAATACACACAGGGCTGTACCTGCCCACCCCCCGTTCATTCTCCCTGGTTTGAATAAAACATGCTCCATTATTTCAGCCTTCCTGTGCCTCTAAACCCTCAGCACTCCCTGCTTTGTTCTGGCCCCCATCCAGCTTGGCTGCATCCTTTCCAAAGTGCAGCAGCCGAAGCTGAACTCCGTGTTCCGAATGAGGATGTGCTGTCGTGTCATCACCCTGGTTAATATATCCCAGGGTGGGATCTGCATACCTGAGCAGCACTTCTGCCCTTCTCTATGGCACTTAAACTGGCAGAATCACAGATGGCACAGGTACCTTGCAGTAACTTTATCTCAGCATAGCTTCCTCATTCACCTATAGGTGATTTAGTTGAGGACCGTGTCATAAAGGCTTCAAATCCAGGTAAATGACATCTTGTGCTTATACCTGTCAGCCCAGTCAATAACCATCTCATGAGAAATGAGATTAGTATGAAATTATTTGATTTTTTTCTTTGGCTTTGTTCTGAAATTTCTCCCCATATTTCTGAATGTTGTTCTACCATAGAAATTAAAGGGAAAAAGAAATTATAAGCTGATCAGCCCAACTTTGTTTATCAAAGATATGTCTTCAGAGTTGGAGTAGATCTTGGTTTTTAAAAAGTAGGTTAGGAGTAATTTAGTCAGTTTATGGCTTTAGTTCATGTAGTTTGTCTTTTAAATACTTGTAGATAATTTGTTTCCTCACTTAGGACCTATTGATTATATGCTTTGCTACCTGTTGTGAAGCACATGGGTACAATTACGCTCATAAACTGAAGAAAACAACATTCAGTATTATAGTCTTCTTCACCAAATGAAATGGTATTAGCAAAATCATCAGCTCGTGGGTTGGAGAGGAAGCACTTTTTGACACAGCACACAATTACTCTGTGGAACTCCCTGCCACAGAATGCTGTGAGTGCCAGTCATTTCCATGGGCTCAAACAATAAGACAAATTCATGCTGGAGAAGCTCATTAAGGGCTATTAAGGTGCATCTGGGAAGTCCTTAAGCCACGCATTGCTGGAAACTGGAAGGATGTAGGGGAGGAACAAACCCATCCAATGCACAGCAATGCCCTGTTCCCTGTGCTGTGTGTTCCTGGTCACCGAAGGGTAAATGGACCCTTTGGTCTGATCCTGTATTATAGTTCATGTTACCTGCACTTGCTTCCATCCGTTCTGTTTCCCTTTTCTGCAGATCTGCTCGGTGGTGCTTGCCTTTCTGTGCCAAAGCTTTTGTACCTGTTCTCATACTGCTCCTGCACACAGGGCTTTCCTTTCCCCCCTTTCTTCTAACAAGTAGAACTGCCCTGTTATTACCAGGCTTGGCCCAAGTGATGCTGCATCAGCCTTTCTGCTGCATATTAGAATAGTTTGCTCCCTTCATGGTTGTATTTGAGAACCATCCAGTCTCCTCTCCCATGGAATTGTGCCTATTAATTCTTTGGTGCTGTCAAGTGCTTGATAGATCAGCTGAATCTGGTGTTCTCCTGGTGTTTTGCTGTTTGAAGTTTGGTTCTTTAGCAGTTTTCAGATGATTTTATTTTTTTTTAAGCACTGCAGATACCTTGGGATTTCCTGTGCTGTTTTGTTCCTGTGAAAGCTGTGCTGGCCTTAGGATTCTAGGACTAGATTTAATGTTCTGAAATTTATCCAAAGGCATGTGAAAAACTGTGAGCCTCTGATATTGTTGCTGTTTTGGACAGGTAGGGAAGGGGTTTTTTTCTATGAAACAGATTCTATTCTTTGCCTATTTTCTCTTGTTTCATTATTTCTTTTCTTTTTCTTTTTTCCTGTTTTATACCAAACACTGTCATAACAGACTCTTTCCTATTTGGCATAAGCAGGAAATGTTTGGCTGCCCAGAGATCTAAAATATTAATGCCAGCTGAGCATACTCAGCTATTTCAGCTGTTTGAATCCCAGATTTCTTCTGTCCAAGCAGTCTTTTTAATCCTGCTAATTTAATTTAATTTTAAGCTGAGGCACAATTTCCAAATTTCAAATTCAGGCTGTCTTTTCACAGTAGTTTTAAAGCCTGTAGTGTTAGGTGTAGGTGAAATTTAGTTTTGGAATGTCTGTTTGTGTATCCGGAGTAGGGAGTAGATGGAAAGTACAAGATGAATAACTTGAGTAGCTGAAAAGACTTTTCTTTAAGTATTAAAGAACCCAGATTCATTGAGGAGAAGGGAGGCCTGGAAAACCAGCCTGGAAAGAATATGAGCTGTTCCAGTACTTGGAACATAGGGAAAATGAACTAATTGCAAATAGACTTGGTAACTTCAGTTAAAACTGGCACCTGTTAACTACAAAAAACATTCCTCCCATCCCTCTGAAAGCTTTACTGTAATACAAGGTGGGAATTCTGTAATCCCCCCTTGTTCTCAGACCAGTGGTAGCCACGTCCCTGCTTGCTTTGCATCCCTGAGCTCCTTTGGTTTGACCAGCCCAAGTAGGGTTTTTTCCCTCTGCTCGTGTGTCTAAAATGGGATTGTTTCCTCGCCTGGCAAACTGCGACATGCCTTGCCTGAGGGAGTTTCTAGCCAGACTGGATGCCTTGCATCTCACTGCAGCGACCCGACCCAACGCTGCCCGTCCTGCAGGGCTGTTGTCTTGCACCTGAAATGCGACATTCATCATCCCGAAGGGAAGGGATGGAAGTGCCAACAGAGATGAGGTTCATATCTTGGGATGCCACTTACTACGAATGTGTTTACAAAGGGGTGGCTGCTCATTTCAGCTCCTCCACCTAAAGGGAAACCGCTCATTTCAGCGAGATCCGCGAGGGATGGTAAGTCAGGCAGAGCTCTCCTGCAAATCTTACCAGGCGTGGAAAAGTGCCCAGTCTTGCAGCGTGGAAAGGGATGGAAGGAAGGGCTTCTGGCAGTCTTTGCTTCAATTCACGTACGGTTTTGCTGAGCTCTTGATCAAGCAAGTTAAGCTCAAGTGGGAGCAGTTTTGTTAAGTGCACGGTGTGGGGCAGTAATTCCTGCCCTGTGCCACGCTCCAGATCTGCTGCCACTGCCAACTCCTTAAACACAACCCCCTCTTTTTCCCTTTGCCCGTGGAAATCTGGCTCTTGCAATGAGCTCACCCTCAGCAAAAGGTTCGTGGAGTCCTGTTCAGCCCCAGCCCGGACCTACCCAACAAGGGCTCCTTTCCTGTCATTCTCTCGCCTACTAGACATAGCAGCCCTATGAGTATTTGGGTGGGGAAGGAAGGAGATTGCAACATCCATTAAGGAAAAGGGAAAAAAAAAAAAAAGGAAAAAAAAAGGAAGGCTTGTCTGTCTCTTGCTTTTCAAGTGCAGCTGTAAAACTTTCCTTGGCCTTTGAAAACTGTGCCATGTGGTGGGTGCGAGCTGTGGAATATGTCAGCCTTTGAAGTTAGTCCTTTAAATACGCAGTGGCAAGGGGCACCCAAATTTTAGCTTTTGCAGCAGTTTTGCTGCAGTTTTGGTACAAATTTCGGCACAATGCAGCAGCCATGCTATAGTTCTTAATCTATAGGCATTACTTTCCTACAGAGGTGTGTTTTTGTTATTTCTGATGCTGAGGAGGGGGGTAAAAGCTTTGTTTGTGCAAGGGGGTTAACAGGTAGAGCTGCATGCATGTTTTTGTTTTTTATTTTTTAGTCTAATGTAATGTAAGATGATCTGAACAGGCATGGTGAGTTTGAAGCAAGTTGTGCTGCCCTAGCAAGAACGTGGCTCCTCTTGGATATTTGTACTGCATACCTTTATGTATTTACCTAAATTCTCCCTGCCCTCCATTGAGAAGTTGCCTCTTTGCCTTGCCTGCACACGCAATCAGGTGTTCTTGGAGAACTGAAAAGCAGGGATGAGAAAGGAAACTGTCTTGTATTGCTTTGCTGGGGCTTCTTATTAAGTTACTGACAGCAAAGTTTCCAGTATATGCCTGGCAGGGGAGAAATTCAATCCAGAAAAGGGAAAACCTCACTTTTCAACAATACTTCCTTGCATTCCAGAACTTACACAGTTCTCTGGGGAAATGTCTTTCCTGGATCCATTGTCTTAATGTAGTGCCTTTCTTAATCATTCTTTGTCATCTCCAAGCTTCTGGAAAAGTAAGTGTTTCCCGTGGTGGAGGGAAAAGTGTTAGGGCATTGCTGCCCAGCTTCTCATGGTGTGATACTGTGTTAATCAAGTTAATCAAGAGCAGTGAGTCAGAGAAAATGAAGACTGGATAGTCCAAGGGATTGTTTATCACTTCTGTGGTCTCTACAGGATTGTTTCCTGCTCAAGAAAACAGCCCAAGGCACTATGCTTCTAAGGAACACATCTTCATATTTAATCTTAATTTTTCCTTTCCGTAACTCAAAGGTAAAATCGTTAGAAACCCTCTTCTTCCTTATTATTACTTCTTTGCAACCTACCACGTAACTCTGGATAAGTCAGTCTGTAGTGGTAGAGGCACTTCTCATCTCCAGCTCTGCCTCTAGAAGCCAAACTCACTTTGGACTACATCAGGAAGGGAATCAGCCCATTTGTTGGACTGTCCCAAATGCACCCTTTCCCCTCTCAAGGCTTGTCCCTGGATCTGACACAGAACTGGAGCAGCTTACCCCAGTGTGGAGCCTGAAGAAACAACTCAAGTTGGGTATTTTAAAGGACTTAGTACCAATTGCTGCTCTTTTGGTTTATTAATGGGTGTTTTTTGCCTTCTTGCATTGTAGTGTCTCAGTGCCTCTTTGGGAAGGCATTAATCTTTCTGGGTTTCTTTCTTTTTTCCCCATAGGATGATGAAAGTCTGAAATACCTAACTCACGAAGAACAGGATGTTCTCATGTTCTTCGAGGAAACCATAGATGCCTTAGAAGATGACTTGGAGGAGATGGCTCTGCGTGACAGTGGCATCCACTGTCAGTCTCCAAGGTCCACAGAGGAAAACGTGTCCAGTCATTCAGAGACTGAAGATATCATCGACTTAGTGCAGTCAACACCTGAGAGTAGTGACCATGAAGGCCCTTCCAGCAGAGATGCAGAGCCAGGTAGTTGTATTGCTTGCAGCTGTGGGTTTCTCTTTGATCTAGCCCTGACCTATTCCAGTTCTCATTAGAAACAGCTGAAGTAATTCTGTGCCTTCCTTGCTACCTCCGGGTGAATTTGTTACACATCAGGAGCTCTGAGGACTGTGATTTTAACGTGCCTTGGGGTTTCTGAAATTCTTGCTATTACTATGACATTTATTTTACTTCTCTGTTTCATTCTGAGGTGATACATATGATGGAGTTTTTGGACTCTGACTTCAGTCCTCTATACTTGGTGACTGAGTTGTCGCTGTTGTGGACAGTCATTGCAGCAAGGCAGACAGTATTCACCAACCTGTTCGTGCTCTGCTTTTCTCTAAGACCTCTTTAGCCTTTCCCCAAGAGTTTTAAGGTGGCAGATTGTTTGCAGTGTTACTTGGTGTGGGGCTGAAAGGCAGGTGATGCCATCACTGAGTTTGCACCAAGATAGTGTACCAGCTGTTACATACAGTGGGATGTAATGTGTCCTCTCCTGGCTCTTACAATAAAAACACAAGAACTGCAGAACTCTTACAAAAGAGCAGCCATTGAAACACAGTGAAGCAGCGTGAATGAAAGGCAGAAAGAGGGCTGCTAGTGACCACACTCTGTGTGGTGATTTCAGCCATAGTGTTGATGCCTTTGCTGGGAGTTCACTTATTGTTTCCTCTGGCAGTGTGGGCTGAGTTTGAGTTGGAAAGTTTGGGAGAGGGGAGAGATGATGCTGAAAGAAAGCCTTGCATTCTGCTGGGTGTGAAGACTTAATGGCATTGTTGCTGCTTTGTCTTATAGTGTTGGATGCGACCTGGAGAGCCGTGAGCCCTAAGCCGGCGGTACCTGCTGACCTCCCCCCGTGTCCCCCCGCACCACCACCAGTGTGTGATGTGCTTCCTCTGCCGCCTCCGCCCCCTCCTCCGGTGCAGCACCCGAAATTGCTGCGCTCTGTCCCCACGCCCCTCATCATGGCCCAGCAGATGTGCGAGCAGCAGGCGGAGAGCAGGGCGCGCTTCCCCGGCGCCCCCCGGGAAGGGAGTTCGGAGAGGAAGAAAACCCCGGTAGCCAACGGGGACTATTCCGTGGCACCCAAGCACCCCCCTGCTCCTGCGCCCAAACCACACCGGTTCCCAAGCAACATCAACATAACAAATGTCAGTGGCAGGGAGTTCAACGAGACCATCTCCAAAGCGGCGGTGAACGTGCAGGAGCGGCGCGCTCAGGTGCTGGCCAACATCAACGGAGGAGCTTTGCTGGCGGCTGAGCTGGAGGAGAAGCTGCACAGAAACGATTTCTTGTCGCGCAACAGAAGTTCTTCCTTACGGGATCTCTCCTCTGAGCAAACACGATACGAGGCCCTGACAAAACTTGGCCTAGTTAAGGGAAAGCCAGCTGAGGACCAAGTGGACCATGCCCCAAGCGCTCCGCAGGTGGACGTGCAGCCCAGACCGGCAGGTGCTGTTACCAATGGGTATCAAAACATCCATGAGATTTTAAAAAGCGAGCCCAGCCCTTTCCTCCCTATGGGCAAGACGGTAACAATCAGACCAGAGGTCTCCCTGGCCGCTCACAAGGTCGGCAGCGCGCAGCAGAACGCAGAAAAGAGCTGCAGTGATTACAAACCACCTGCTGCGAGCCTGGACATGAGGAGGAGGTCGGGGTCGCTGCCGAGACCATCAGGGTTCCGATCCCAAGGGATAACGGTGAAGTTTGCCGGCCGTGGCTCGACAGAAGAAGCTCGGAGAGAGGCGCTTCGGAAACTGGGACTGCTCAAAGAGACCGCGTAACCCCAGTGGGAACGTTGTGGCAGTGGGGGGAAGGCCACGGCATGGTTTTGTGCTGGAACGGTCCCAACAGGATTGGGACCAAACGGATTAGAGGGAAAAAGGGGCAGTTCTCCGTTTCAGGGAAGCTGGGGAGGTAGCAGACACTGTGGAGCGACCACTGGTGTTTCTCCCAGGACTGGCACCACGGATGGTCGTGTACAGCAGTGGGGTTTGGCTCCCCTTCCTGCAGAGATGCTGAGCTGTGGCTCCGTGTGACTGAGGAATTTTAGTGAACTGTTGCCGGACTGTCTCGGGCAGCGCCTCGTTAATGAAGTGTACAGTGCAGTATTGTTGTACATAGCGAACTGGATGGCCACTCTTCCTTCTGCTCTTTCTGAAGCCAAAATCGAGAGCTCTGTTTGTCTTGCCCACATGTGTCTGTCTGTCCACGGGAGCTCGAGATAACGTCAGAGCTGAAACTTCTGACCAGTGTGACACCCTTCCATGACTTTTTGTTGTCTGTGTTATCTGGCTTGGCTTCGTTCCCTCCCAGCAGTGGAGCCTTCTGTTCCCTCACTCAAGGCTGTGCACAGGGTGGCTTCTGCTTTGACCTTCTCCTGGACAGAGCAGCCCAAGCTTTGAGTGGGCGACTGCATCACTCTGCTGCTGCACCTGAAGTCTTGCTTTTCTTCCCAGCCACCTGCTTCTTGGTCACGCTTGGAGCAGCTCCCGTGTCCAGTGAAAGGCACCAGAAGAGCCTCAAGGATATGCGCCGGTTCTCACACTGACAGCCAAAGAGTCTCCTGACAATCTGTGACCCCAACTGTTCTGTACCAGGGGCGGTCTCACAGCAGAGAAGCCATAGGAACAAGTTGATTTAGTACCAAATGCGAGACCCTGATGTCAAAGTCTTGTCTCTTACCTCGGGCTTCAGGGAAGGAACTGTTACTTTTTCAGCAGTAGCTGTACTGCACTGAGTAATTGTAAGTTCTGTTACTTCTAAAACTCTCATTTGATCTTCCTGTAGTTTGACAGCCTTCATAATCCTCTGTTCACAGCCTTATTTGATTTTGATTCTGCCCTGCCAATGCACAACAAGTTACAGCCAAAATTCTTGCAGGCTAAGTGGAGTTACAGGAGCACTGTGTGTAAGAGCACGTCGTTCCTGAATGGCCCGACTTGGTGGTACTTAGTTCAACAAACATGCTTTTAAAAATGGTCCCAAGATATATTTGTGTCTTGGTATGCTTTGGTTTTTTTCTCTTTTTTAATATGGAAAGCTGCTCTTCCATGTTAAAATTCCTTCCCTTTTTGTATACCTGAAAAACATCAAGAATAGCCACTTTAAAATCAAATGCCAAACTCCAAACCCTCTCAATTTTTTGTTGCTTTGTTATTATTCCCCCTCAGTGTTTTGTTGTTTTCTAAAGGGAAAAACTGATTTATTCTCTGCACTTTCTAAAGCCTCAAGCCACCCACTCCTTTTCCCAAGGAGCTGAGCAATAAACCTTGGAGAAGAGGAGGGGAGTGGTTATGGCAGAAACCGACACACCCTTTGGCGAGGAGCTCTGACATAACTGTGATAAACAAGTTTGTACTTCTTGTGATAAAGTATTTCGAACTTGCTGAGCTGTACTTGTAAATGAAGCTGTCGTGAAGGAAAAACCTTTGTGTCATTTTCAACCTGCCTCATAAGTTAAGTTTTTTGGTATTTTTTTAAGTTATCTGCTCGCTGCTTAAATGTTTAATCGTGTTGTTACGGTATCTGGCTGGTTCTGTTGCGCAGTTATTCTTTTCAGCCTTTTCACCGGGGAAGTGATCGTGTTCCTCATTGTGACAGGCTTACTATACATAAGCAATCAGTAATTAAAATATGTGGCCATTCCCGGGCTGGCAGAGCACTTAGGCATGTATAACCACACGTGAGATGTGCTGCTGGAACAAAAAACGCTGCTTGTATGCTGCAAGCACAGCACATGCTTGTTCTGCTGGGCTCTGAGCCTGTAGCCCTAAATCAGAAAGACAAGGGAGCACATAAAATGCATCCAAGCACGTGCTTCGGTGCAGACTGGAATGGAGTCCTACATGTGGATGATGCATCATAATTTATTAACACAACCTGCTAAGTAAATTTAAATGTTTCATGACCTTTGTGCTTTTAAATCCTGGTAAAGCAAATTTTTCATTATGAATGTGAAGTGCATACGAAGAAATCTTCACATCTAATCATTCCTTGCCAGCTCTTCTGAGTTGTTTACAGCTAAGCAAATGGGGGGGGCGGGGGAATCTCCTGACACTACTTCATTGAAATTCAGTCCAATTCAATAACTCTGTAATGTAACCCTATTTAAGAAAACCAAATTAGATGTTTAATATCTAAATTGTAAAGCTGCCGTATGCTGAATTAGCTGGATCATGTTCTTTCATCCTTTGTGCAGGGCTGTGTCCTCAACTGGTGGGAAGTGAGAGTTAGATCTTCATTAGGTAAAGCAGTTTCTGCCCAGGGAGGACTTGGAACGAGGTATTCATTGTGGCCCTTCATTATAGCAAATATCCTACTGATAAATTCTTCTTTGTGCCTAAAACTGTAGTAAGAAAAGCCATGTACTAAATGAAGTTAAGTCTAGCTGCTAATAACCTGTATATAAGTTTAGCTCTATTTTGTGTATCTTGTTTTGTGTGTATATGTTGCTGTGATTTTACTTTTTCCCCTTTGTGTTAGAGGTGACTGTCTTGCACAAATCTGATAAATCATCCATTAAACTGGGATAAACCCAATGAAGTGATGGCTGATGGGAGGTGGCATTTGGTTCTTTGTCACTCAGTGGAATGAATCCTCCTTGGAGGAGGGAGGTGGCTCTTCTTAATTGCTAATATTGATTTAATAACCTTTTGTTTTGCAACTGTGGATGTGTGTGTGAGCCAGAGCTCAACCCTGTCACACCAGGTGAAGGAGGGGGGACAACCCCCCCCCCCCAAAAAAAGGTTATGTCTGGCAAGAAATGTGTATTGTCACTGCTGGGCAGCAGGAGCTGTGACCAGGGCCCTTGCAGGAATGAAGCTCATCCTGAACAGTGTTTGAATTAGACAAAAGCCTCTCTCTTACAGTGTCTGCATTATTAAAATGGCTTTCCAAGAGGAGTGTTGTATATGTGAAAGAAGAGTAACACATCTTTGTTTCCAAGGCTGTTACTAGAAGTGAGTGTGACCCTGCTGAGTGTTGAAGTCTTTCTGCTTGCACAGGTCAAGGTTCCCTGTTACAGAATATTCCTACCCCTCCCCTCCGAGCAGGTGCCTCTGTGTTTGCTGCCTTTGTCTTTGAGGAAGGATTTCTTTCTAAGTGTACAGGTGTTGTTGAACACTTGTCCAAATATGCATCACAAGAGAGAGAGAATAGAAATCACTCTAGGAAAAAAATAATTGCTTGAGCTACTTTTTTATCCCCGAGGTTGGATGGTGGTGGTATCCAAAAAGCATCAGCAGGTGTAGCAGCCTGTCTCCAAGCTTTCCAGGGCTGCCTCAGGGCTCAGGTACATGTCTCAACCAGGTCAGGGCAGGTGGCCTCTTGTAATTGTGTCCAGCTCCAACCTGGAGCCAGAGAGAGAGAATTTAACTTGGCTCAGCCTATAATGAAACTTAAACCAGGTTACAAAGCCTCACCTGGCTGAGGGTAAAGCCTCACTCAGCCTTTCAAGTGGCCACAGCTGCGGGAAGAAGCTTTTGATGTTTTGACTCCTGAGCTTGTTTTATACACACACAGAATTTGGGTTCTCGCATAAAAATAAACACCTTCAGAAAGTGTTATCCACCATGGGATCAGGGAAGGCAGGAGGCTGAAGGCAGGTGGTAGTTTCAGCCCAGCAAGTTTCCAGTCCTGAACAAGCTCAAAGTTGTGTAACTGAAAGCACCAAGGTGAAAATCCCGACCTTCCTTAGCTGGCTGGTTGGTTGTTGTCATTTCTGTGACTGCTCAGCCCAGGGAGAGGAGTGTCCTGTGGATCCTGCCCACCTTAGTGTCACCTGCAAACTCCCGAGGGGGCACTTGGTCCCCCCGTCCAGATCATCAGTAAAGACAGGGAACAGGACTGGCCCCAACACTGGTCCCTGGGGGACACCACGCATGAGCAGACACCAGGGGCGAGGTGGCACCATCCTGCACCATTCCCTGCCATCCAGCCCTTCCTATAGATGGGAATCACACTGGCCAGCTGGGACCTCCCTGCTGAGCCAGGACTGCTGGTAAGTGATGGGAAGTGGCTCAGTGAGCACTTCCACCAGCCCCCCCAGCAGCCTGGGGTGGATCCCATCAGCCCCATGGGGGTGTGTGTGTGTCCAGGTGCTGTAGCAGCTCACTGACCCTTTCTCCTTGGATTAGGGGGGCTTCGCTCTGTTCCCCATCCCTGTATTCCAGAGGGCAACTGATCCTGCTCTTCCAGACTGAGGCAAAGAGGCATTAAGTACCTCAGCCATTTCCTTCTGCATCCAACAGAGGATGGAGATTCCCCTCAGCCCTCCCGTTCGTTGCTGATGTATTTATAGAAACTTTCCTTTTTGGGCTTTTAGAGCAGTAGCCAGATTAAAGTTCCCGTTAAGCTTTAGCTCTGCACAACCTCACCATGTTCTTGTGTTCCTCATGAGCTACCTGGCCCTTCTCACTCTCCTTTTTTCCCTGAGTTCCATCCAAAGCTGGTCAACTTCTCCGATGGCTCATCTTTTGGCGTGTGGGGATGGCTGCCCCTGCACCTGTAAGATTTCCTTCTTCAAGCACATCCCTTGCCCTTCAGCACTGCCTCCCGAGGGACTCTGTCAACCAGTCCACCCCCCTCCACCTGCACTGGCTCTTGCTTTCAGATAACCCCTGCATCACACAGAGGCAAAGGCAGGGGAGTCCATCCCCGCACTGACTCCCAAACTATAAATATCTTTTCCTCTGAGGTAAGAAGGATCCTTAGACTGGATGGAGCCAGGCCCTTCCAAGGGAACACGCCCTTCTCATGTGTGTTTTGGTTTTGTTTGGTCTTTTTTCTTCCCCTCAGAGCGGGGTTTCTCTTCCCATCTGAGGCGACTCCTCCCAGATGAGGAAATGCCTTCCCTGAAAAGCCCTCGGTGCATCACTGACTACATCACCAAAGGGTCAGATGTGTTCTTACCTCAAGGGAACTGCGAGGAAAGATTATTTTTGTTAATAGTGTTTTTCCACTGGGCCATGATTACCTGCTGCTACTTGCAGCTGGCCAAAAAAAAGAAAACCAGGAGGGGCTCCAGTAACTTCAGGATTAAACTGCACAGGCACGAGGAGGAGCGGTGGATAAACCAGCTGGCAGGCTGGAGGGAGCAACTCAGCTTCAACTCCTCTTTTGTTCACGGATCTTTGCACCTGCCCCTGAGCTTTAATGAATGTTTCACAGAGCCCCAGGAGTCACAAACTAGTTCTGAGTGGTTCCCAAAGCTGCTGAGACACTTACCCAGGACGATTATTTTCTTCTCAGGTGGGTGTTTCTGCCTCATCAAGAGATGCAGCTGTGACAGTGTCCTCACCTGAGGGGCAAACAAAGACCAGGTGTTTTGAGTTTGGTCCCTCCCTTCCCCCCATCATTTAAAAAGCACCCTATTCTGAACATTTGAATTTAAAAGACAATAAATACATAAAATCTTTTGCCTGACCAAGTCAGGGAGCAGCTCCAATTCCCAAAGCCTGTGCTACAGCCAGCCAAGGACTCTGTTGAGCTGCTGCCCGAGGTCTGTCATGGATTTTGGCTTTAGTCCTTCCCTGGGGATGGCTCACCCAGTGCAGTGTCCCAACTGATCCCGCAGCGGTGTCACCTCGGCCACCCTTCCCACCAGCTCAGCCCCTGCCACGTGCCACAGCAGTCACCTGGGCACTGGGACACTGCCCTGGGCACAGGGAACGGGTTGTCTCACCTTATCTGTGGCGGAATTCTCCCCATTTGCTCACCATCAGCCCTGTGTGGAGCTCCAAGGCACCTGGAGCACCTGGGGCTGGGCAGCAGTGCTAACCAGTGCCTTTCATCCCATGGAGAAGTGCCTCTCCCTCCTGCAGCAGAGGAGCCAGGACATCCTTCCTCTCCCTGTCCCGGTTTGCAAACAGGAGATTACAGGAGCTACTGGGAAAGCCTCTGACCGACAGGCCAAGGACACGGGGCTGGGGCAGGCAAGGGATGTCCCACCCAGAACCAGGGGGCAGAGCAGCTTTGTGGTTACTGCTGAGCATCACCCTTCTCCTGGTGAGGGGCTGCACAGAACCACATCCCAGCTCTCCCAGTGTCACCACGCTCCCTGCCAAAGCCCCACACGGACCCCAGGGCAGGTCCCATGTCAAGCTATGGCTCGTTCAGCCCAGAGGTGAGCTCAGTGCAGCTGTGGGACAGGGCACGAGCCTCCTCCCTGGACCTGGAGAACCAGCACGGAGCTGCTCGGAGCCCCCAGGCTTTGCTGGGCACAGCTCGTGCTCCATCATAGCATCCCACTCTTACTGCTGACAGAGGCTTCCCGTGCAAGTCACTTCCCTCTCTGATTCAGCCCCTGTTATAACGGGATTGCTCATTTCCTCACAGGGCTGGGGAGGTCAACTTCACCATCAAATGTTCTTGATGTGTTTTTTCCCATCATTTCAAAGGAAGCTCTCAGCTCTCCGAGTTTCTGTTACTGTCAGCATCAGAAAATTGTGTAATTTTTTATCTGTTCTCTGCTTGCTTATCCATTCCCACAAGGAAAGGCAAGGGCTGCATTTTCCAGCTGGGAAACAAGGGCAACGGTGTTAAAGCAAGGAAAAAGAGCAGAGATGAGGAGCTTGACCCTCGTGTTTCCAGGCTGATACACTAATCCTGAATCACCCTTCCTCTCCCACCACCACACCTACCACTTTGGTAGCATCACCTTGCCAGCCCAGGAGAAAATGCAGCAGCCTGGAAGGTCAGACTCACGTGTGCCATGAGTTGTTCATACTCTGATTAACAAAGATAAGCCACCCATTGTACTGATGCTCAGAGGGTGGAATGACACCACAAGGAAAGGAGTATTCCTGCAAGCTGCCATGGCAGGAGGGAGATCATGTCTTCATACTTAAACATCTATTAAGAAACAGTTGTCAGCACATTCCTATTTCCAATATCCAACCCTGCACAAGGGCCCTCAGGCTTCACGACACAAACTTCATTACCGTGGAACATTTCCTGCCTCCTAAATGGATTTTTGCTTGCCTGATTAGGTTTAATTTCTATTTATGGCATGAGTTTTCCAGCGCACTCCAGCCCAGGAAATGGGCACTGTGTGCCCAGCACAGCCATTCCTGGTGCATCCTACAATAAACACCTTGGCTCTGTGCAGGGACCTTCCTCTGCAGTGACACCCTGCAGGCAACAGCAAGGCTTTCCCTGAACCCCAAAGCTGCTCTGATTTTACATCAGGTGACACTCGCAGCCAGTAATGAACTCCTGGTTTCATGGGTGTGGGATTTGGGACCAGCCTGAATAACAAACCACAATTATGCCTCTCGGGCACTACAGTAGGAAAGGGAGAGTTAGACTGTGTAAGTCCTGCTGTTGCATCCAGCTTTCCATTGGAAGAGAAAGTCTGCCACATGGGGGATGAGGAACTGGTGTCTGCCTGGAAGAGCTCGGCTGAATTCTGGAGAAAAGTGGACAGAAGCCGTGAGTTCCTCCCAGGAAAAGGCTCTTCCTGCCCTGAGCCCGAGGAGGAAGCTGCAACCCCCATCTCCACATGAAAAGCTTCTCAGGGTAGAGATAATAAAAGCCAAAGCTGCCTCTGAGATCCCTCTTACTGCTTTTTTATCTTCATTTCCGTTGCTCCAGGGATGCAACTTTCAGCAACTTGTAGCAATTGAATAACCACTTACTGGATTAATACAGTGGAGTCCAAACCTCCCTCCAGGTGGGTAATGAAAGCCTTCCTGATGTGTTCAAGTCTTGCTTCCCAGGAGAGAACTTCTCATCTTTAGCTCACCATGAACAGATATACAAGAGATGTGTGCATGCGTATATTTATAAGATATATAGCGTAGGTAATTTTAAAAACTGGACGCTGGCACAGCAAGGAGGACTCAGGAGAGATGGTCACAGTCACTCAGTCACTGCTCTTCCATGGCAGTGCTGTTTCCAACCAGGAGCTGCCCAAGAAGTCAGCCAAGGGTTCAGAAGAGTAGAAAGGCTTGGGTTGGAAGGGACCTTAAAGAAATGAATTAATGTCTATCTCCAAAATGAGAACATGTAGTTTGTTTCAGCCAAGTTAACCAGAGAAGAGGCTTTTAAAAGGACTAAGTGGTGGCTTTAAGTCCCAGGAGGAAGGACCAGCAGGTGGGAAACCACAGTCCTGAGCAGGCTCCGTGGGTAACTTACATCAAAGCGGGGGAGCAGAGCCTGCAGCCAGGAACCTTCTGCAGCCATGGGACCCAAAATACCGTCAGCCCCAGCTTTCTCCAGAGCTGGGTGGTACCTGGAGTGAGAGGAGCATCACCAGCACCTGGGATCGCTTCCAGGTCCCACTTGGGAGCATCAGGGCTGCAAAACACATTAAGAGACTGTGATGGGGTACCCCCAAAAAACACCCCCAAAAACTAAGTGCTAAATACAACAAAGTTTTCAAGCTCTTGGGCTGTCAGCTATGACTTGTTCCCAGCAGAAAACATCACTCCCCTTTATCCCCTCACACAACAGAAACCTTGTTCCTGCAGGTAAATGTCAGAGAACAAATAAACATCAGCAATATCTAAACGTCTTCCTTCTTTTCAAGTGCCTCAACCACTTTTTTTCTTTGCCTGACAGCTTGGATCCAGGTAATGGAAGGAAGGAAGGAAGGAGAGAGGCTTTTTTACAGAACCCTGTTTGTTCTTCTAACAAGGATCATAAACACCAAGTGTTTTAATGGCACAATCATAACCTGACAATAATAACTTAAAAGCAAAGTTTATAGTTCAAACAATACAAGTAAATATTTTGACATTTGCTCATTTGTTTGATTCTTGCTCAAATAGTTTCCTACTCCCAGTACACTGGGATTTCCTTAGGAGTGGTTGGAAAAAATCCTATTTATAGAGGAGTTCTGAGAAGAGACAGTGAAGTGTCATCTCAGAGAAGCATCTTCAGCAGGGCAGAACGGCTGAGGAAAACCTCAGTGTGGAACAAATTAGTGAGGAAGCTCAAAGAGGGGAAAGAAATAAAGAAAAGACTGATGTGTTTACCAGGGGGCAGCAGCAGGCTCGTGGAAACCTCTTTGATGGGTTTCTTTAGAAAACATTGGCTCTCCCGGCGAGGACATGCAGTCCTACTGCTACAGCACCACTTTTTGGGGATAACAGTAATTACTGAGTTTGTTTGCTTACTTTTTTGTCTATCCGCCTTCACTCACACCTCCCACCCCGCTGTGCCCCCACCGAGCTGCCCTTCCCAGCTGTGCCAGAGGTTTCTTGGGTCGAAGGTGCATGGGGTGTTCCTTGCCTGCCCTCGGATCAGCTGTCCGGGCTGGGAAAGCAGAGCTGCCGGCCCAGACCCATCCCGGGCTGGTTCCCAAGTCAGCACTTCTCATTTACCACGCTGACTCCAGTCCAACACATTCCGTGTAAAGCAGAGACGGCTGTGTCAGCAAAGTGCCGGAGCCGGGCACGGCTGCTCCTCACAGCTCATCCTGCTGCCGTGCCAAGCACACAATCACTGCTCTGCTGGAGCGGGCAAGAGGAGAAACGCTGAGAACTTGAGGAAATGAGAAAGAGCCCGCAATACAGAGGTGGTTTTCTAAGCCTTAGTGCACACAGATTTGCATTATGTGCGTGCTGTATGTGCATCCAAGTGCTTGTATACAGTATTTTTATCCACGTAACAGAAAGAGCAGCACAACAGAATTCTTTCACTGAAGGCCTGGGAAGTTGAAACTATGGCAACTCTGAAAACTCAGCAATTCAGGAAAAAAAAAAATAATTTCTACCTTTTCTGTCACATCACTGCAGGTAGAGAAAGACACCCAAAACCACCAGATGTTGCCTGCAAGTACTGACACTCCTGGATCAATTCCCAATTTCAGAGCTTCCCAGCCACCTCGGCTCCATCCCACAGCAAGGGCTAATGCAGCACCTCAGCTCCAACAGGCTTCCAAGGGATGTGCCATAAATCATGGAATGGTTTGGGTTGGAAGGGACCTTAAAGACCATCTTGTTCCAACCCCTCTGCCCCAAACAGGGACACACCTTCCACCAGATCAGGTTGCTCAGAGCTCCATCCAACTTGGCCTTGGACACTTCCAGGGATGGGGCAGCCACTTCTCTGGGCATCTCGTGCCAGCGCCTCACCACCCTCACAAAGAATTTCATCCCTAAGTTCCATCTAAACCTACTCTGTCCCAGTTTCAAACCACTGCCCCTTGTGCTGTCACTACAGACCCTAAGAAGCCTCTCTCCATCTTTCTTTAAGCCCCCTCAGTGCTGAAAGGCTGCTCCAAGGTCTCCCTGAACCCTTCTCTCCTCCAGGCTGAACCATTCCAGCTCTCAAGACTTTCCTCACAGCAGAGTCGCTCCAGCCTCTGGGATGCCCTCAGGGGCATCTTGCCAGGTTCCCGTGGACTTACACATGCTCAGGCTCCTCAGATGGTCACAAACTCGTCTCCTACAATGGGAAGGACTTCATTCCCCCAGTTCCTGCCGGGAGCTTTAGAGGCTGCAGAGATGTGGGAAATGCCCATCAAAAACTGAGGCACAAAAACTGTTGAGTACAAACCTGCAGCACTTTGTGTCTGTCAGCGAGGCAGCTCCACGAGCCTCCCGTCAGCGAAGACACAACTCCAGGGCCTGACTTCAGTCCAAATTCCTTCCACAGAACGACAAGATAACAGGGATCTTTTACAAAATCAAGGACACGATTTCTCCTTCATCTACACTTTTTCCCAGACTTAACTCCTTCCATACCCACTCAGGAACACTGCTGCAGACACCTTCCACCAGCATCCCGGGAGAAATGCTCCCAAAGGCACATCCTCTGCCCCACCAAACGGTGCCACAGGCTGAACTTGGGATGATTTCTCCAGTGACCAGGGTCACTGCACTGTAGGGAAAGAGAAGCAATGATATTAAACGTGATTTCATTAATTAAAATATGCATCCTGCAGCAATATTCATAGGTGACAACGACCAAAGTATAGGTTATTCCCCTATTCCTGTATCAAACCCAGGCTGCACATCCCTTCATTTTAATTAAATGCTCTTTAAAGGAAGACAAAGGATTCTAATGACATGAGAGGGAGCCACGCAATCCCTGCAGCAACAACCCGCACATGGATCAGGGGGTGGAACTGCTCTGTGAGCAGCAGGGCAGCATCCAGCCCCACCATGAGGGTGTGGGGCTGGCAAACAGGAAGGCAAAGGATAAATAGGATGCAATTTTAGGTTTTTTCTCTATCTCATAGAATGGTTTGGGTTGGAAGGGAGCTCTAAAGGTCACCCAGTTTAACTCTTCTGCAATGAGCAGGAACATCTTCAACCAGATCAGGTTGAAACCTTGAATGTTTCCAGGGATGGGGCATCCACCACCTCTCTGGGAAAGCTGTGCCAGTGTTTCACCACCCTCATTGTAAAATATTTCTTCCTTATGTCTAATATAAATGGACCCTCTTTTAGTTCAAACCATCACTCTTCGTTCTATTGCAACAGGCCCTGCTAAAAAGTTTGGTCCCATATGTCCAACCCCGATTGTTTCACTCACAATGATCTCTGAAGTTTTTATTTGGCACAACATTAGAATAATTAATTTTAAAATTAAACTTCAAAAGGTTTCGCTGGATTGTTTTTTTGATTTCAGTATGAAGTCAAGGAAATCCTCAGATGACCACAAATTATTTTTAGCAAATAATTTTATAAAGATATTTCCATTGATCCCAATTCTATCCAAGGTATTGGACTGGCACATACAGAACAGGGCTAATGTTTTATTTTTATGCAGTTCTTCAATCTGGATAAATTAAATGCTTTTTAAACTAAGCAGCACACTGAGAAAAGGAAGTTGACTTTAGTTTAAACCACAATTAGATGCTTAATTTGCTATTAGGAATTGGTAGGCATCGTTCAGCAGGGAAGTAGAAATTGGATTTGACCAGTGGATACGGTCACACTGCTGCAGGAGACATTCCTGGAGGAGCTCAGAGTTACAAATGTGACTAACAAACATACCCATGATTTTCATGGGGGAAAAAACGATATGAAAAGGATCATATAAGACTTGAATCAAAGACCTGGAATTCCTGTCCGAACTGGAGCCCACGACAGACCACAAACCCTCCAAAACAAAGCAAATGTCACGAGACAGACACGACTCTAAATTACAACACTTTATTGCAGCATTGGCAAAGGTCAGATTTCTGAAGCTGGTGAAGATCGGGCGGCATTTCTGTATGAAATGTTACAATTTTACAAGTCTCTCTTCCTACATGCAAAAACCAAAACCAGTGGTAAAAAGGATTTTAAAAGAGCTAGAAAAAAGAATTAGTAGTAACATACAGATGAGCTCCTTAACTCAATGAACTACCTCTACCTGAAAGCAAACAAAACCCTATGCTAATAAATAACAGATTGTCAGAAACAGACCAAGAAAACTCATTTCTACTTAGAAAAAAAATAAAAATTCTACTTGCTTCCAGACTTAAATCTTTTTTTTAAACTTTTTTTTGTTTGTTTCAATAGACACAGAGGCTTATCAACCCATGAAGATCAACAAGGTATTTGGATCCACTCCTTGACATCCTCCTGTTATGCTGACTGGCACGTTTTGGTTTTCAATGATACATACAATGGGCTCAGCTATATCCCTGTCCTTAGGCTGGTGTCAGGCTGTTCCAAGCAGTACGAGTCAACACCCCGTGTTCATCAACTTCACTTTCTATTTTAAACCTTAACAGACGTTTTACCTCCTTGGCTCTTCGGTTTTTCACCCCTCCCCACCCCCTTTCTTGTGCATCTGGCAGCAAAAGGCTCTTCCTTAACTGAGAACGTCCTCACTGAGGAGTGTTTGAGAAGTTATCCTACTTGTCAGGGGTTCCTTTTGGATTCTGCCGTTTGCTCTACGCGTTCCTACTGTAGATCTGCAGCCGCCAAAGAACATTCTTCCAACACCGAGTGCTCCATCTGGAGATAACAGAACTTGTGGTGAGTTCAGAGCTTTGTTTTCCTGCACACGGAGCTGCCAAAGACCTTTCCCGTTCCAGTGTCATCAGTCTGAACTTCTGGCTGATCTCTGCTTTCAGCGAGCCGGCCAAGTTCACCACCTCGTTCACTGACTTCTGCTCCCAGGAGATTAACCCTCAACGCGGTTCCCATAACAAAAAGCTTTTTTTGGGGGGGTGGGGGGGGAGAGGGGAGGCCGCTCTTTCTGCCCCACGGCCCCAGCCTGTCCCAGGTTTTCTGAACGCTCTAGACTGACATGCTGAGATGTGTCCACTGCTCTCGTTTAATCGCTGGAGGACTCCACAACACCAGAGATACAGGACCTAATGAAATGACACCGGCTGCTGGATCAACGTCTCCTGCGGGAAGAAAGGAGAGAGGGAACAGTTCAGAGGGAGAGCACCAGGACCCTGCGGGTGAGCAGCCACCCGGAGCACCTGCCAGTCACTCTGATATTGCTTTGCCCTCTAACATAAGGCTGTGTAGTTCTGTTTCCTGCACAAACATTTCAAAAGGCCACATCAGCCAAAAGAAGGTGGATAATCTGCACCTTTATCCTGCCGGATGAGATGCTGAACTACTGAAGTTGAGCTGTGAATTTCCTGAAAAACAAGTTACTTTAAAGAGTTTTCATCTTTCTGCGGAGTTTCTTAACACTTAGAAGTCCTGCAGAAATGTTACAGAGGGCTTTTCACAAGCAAATAATTGGTTGGAACCTTTTTGGAGTCAGCATTTATATTAAAATCTTTCATCATCCCTCGCTCACGAAACACATCTCTACACACAAGAAGTCGCATTTAGTTCTCTTCAGAACAGCAGCCAGTAACTGTAGCTGGGCTGGTTTTCAGCTGGTTTCTAGACTGCAAATTAAAAATAATAACACCCAGCAAAGTAAAACTTCAACAGTTACAAGAAATCTCCAGGGCTACACACGTAGATCTTTTACTACATAAGCACAACTGTTCATGTTTGTTTACATGAGTGCATAAACCTCCAGTGTTTCTTGAACAGTCATTTCATTTAAACCTGTTTTTTACTGAAAATCTTGCAAAAAAAATTTTACAGATATCTTAACTGGACATAGTAACTTTTCTCCAGAAGTCCTGAGCTGATGCCTCAGTAAAATTCACTACAGTATTGCTTCTGTTATTTGGTTTTAAGCACCTTTTAGTGTTACATAATGTAACACTCCAATTCTTTGTGGCACACTCGATATCAGGAACACTGGCTACGTGTTTTCAATAGAAAGGAAGTTTAATTAATTTTGGTATTTTTAGTAGACTCGAGATCTCACTTGAAGAATGTTACAACAGAGAAGACACTTCAAACATCACTGAACTGAAGGATCATGCTTTCACTTCTTCGTTTCCCCTTAAAAAATAATTCTACTGCTGCTGAGGGGGGGAGGAGAAGGGCTGGGACTGGCCACACGTGTCTGATTGTTTGTACAAATGCCTCTCACCCAAGCCAGCAGCTGCCAGGACACGCTGCTGGCAGAGCAGTGTTTCAGTGATTACAGCAAGGTGCTGCTGCCAAAAATCTTAGTCGTAGTTTTTCCCAAACCAGGTATCTCACACTTCAGTCTGAACTAGTAAACTTGATCCAAACCTGTACTGGGCAAGGTCAAACTCAGCACACAGTTGTAATTAAAACCATCTTGAACTCTACGTGCAAAATCAATCAATTTTTTGCAATCTCTCCTCTTCCCTTCCCGCTACTGACACAGTTATTGATTTGTATAAAAATCACACAGTCAGCTTCTCATGCCAGTGCTGAGCATGAACTCTGCCCACATACTCTATGGCAGAGAAATACAGAGAACCACCTGAACCTGACCATGGCTGGAGTAGAAACTGGAACCTGTGAAAATACACAGAAATATCACACCATAGTATAGGATGTGAAATAATCCCAAATCCATTACACAGATGAATCTGAGAGAGCCAAGTCAGCAAGACACTGCAGTTTAAGCTGAGAGTGCCCAGGAGAACATCGATAATCAAGTCCCTTCTGCATGCTGCTGACATCACAAGATCACAATAATCATCTTTTTCTTAAGATGTGAGACCTTTGAAGTCAGATTTCACACTTCTCCCTAATCCCCTCATGCCCTCCAATCCCAAAGCTCCCTGCAGTTCTGCAGTACTGTATTTCTTCATAATTCCTTCACAAACTTCCTTCTCTGAACACCTCCTCTCCCAACTCACTCACTACTTTGCTTTTCTAATCTCAGCTTTGATGCTCTTTGTTCTCTCTCCCCTAATCACATTAGCCAAAACCAGGAACATGAAATAGAAAATACCAAGGTGTCCATGTAATTCCCTAACAAATCTGAATTATAAACTTCCATACGGTGAACATTACAAATTCAAATAACCCACAAAAGCTGGACTTACCTAAGAGAATCTTAATTAGTGCAAGGTATTTTATACTCTTATCTGTTCATCAAAAATAAAATGCTCTGACAAAGACAAGTCAAAGTCACAGTGTGCAGAGTGGGCTGGGAGCTGGAAGGTGTTTTAGGGATTGGTATTTAGTTTTCCGGGGGCCACAGGACTGCAGGGAGTTTTCTTTGATTGCTGTTGCTATTTATACTGAAAGAACTTTTTTAAACCAGACTCTTTATAAATGAATATGGCTAATCAATATAATTTTGCCTTCCTTTGCCTCTAAAACGCAGCTGTGTTCAGGTCTCTCTCCCCCTCCCACTGACATTTGCAGAGCCCAAGAAGCACCATCTTGCCCAGGCAAACACATGAAGCCTTTCTTACTCCTCTTCCTTCAGTTCCAGGGCAGTCCAGCAGAAGAAGCTGCAGGTTTGGAACCAAGTCCCTGTCCAATATCCCTACCCTGGACTTTCCTTCCATAAAACAGCTGGAAAGGAGGGTTGGAATTTCTCAGCTGTGCTTAAAAGGCTCATCTCTGTAAGAACTGAATTCAAAGCTTCATTTATATAGTTTTGGTCAGTGCATCAGCTACGTGACAGGTGATGTATGAAGTGTGTTTGTCCAGCAGCTGAAACAGGAAATTATGTTAAATTCCCATTTTTCCTTATTATCCATACTTGGATTTTTCAGCATTAATGCAATATCCTATGATGGGAATATTTAGCTAATAAAAGCCCAGCATCCTGTTATTACTGCTATGCTTCATTTTTCTTTATTAAATGGGTTAAAGAGAAGCAAGAGTCAGATGCAAACAGGAGACCTAAAGTCACCACTTAACTTGAGTATCATTTAGCTTCCCATCTTCCACCTGCATCCCCAGAGGGACTGTGCACACAGGCAGGCCCCTCTCTGCTGTAATTCCAAAGCAACAGTGAGTTTTAAGGTTACTGCTTTTAATAAGGAGAGATTTAACAAGATACAACCCCTTGGTAAGGCCTGTTTCTCTACAGTCAAATTTCTCACTGTGATTATTTTTTCTTTCTTGGTAATCAATATATTTAAATAGATTTGATATAATGAGGTTATTTTCATTTCACTTTAAAACGAAGCCATTTAAGGGATCTCAATCCTCTTTAAACAGAGGAAAAGAACTATTTTTTAAATGAGAGGCTTTTCATAACTGTAAGACTATTTTCATGATAATCCCATCACCAAAAAAAATTACTTTAGTAAATTTTGTGTTTCCTGAAGGTATCAGTTGAACAGCCTGAGAGCCAAAGTCCTCTCTTAAACACACAAATGCTACAGAACTGGAGGCAAGAGAGAAAATTGTTGCCTTCCTTGTGCTGCTGAAGCAAATCAAGGAACCCTACTTTTAATGGAGTCACAGTAAATTATTTTTAAGGCCAGTCAGGCTTAAATGCACAAGCCCCAGAAAGAATCTCGACCTTACAGGATTAGCAGGTCTCAAAACCTGAGGCAATACAAGCAGGCAATTCCACACAAACAGCAAGAAACTCCAATTTTTGATCCAGCCTTTTGCACATGCCAAATAGTAAGAAACCTGACAAAGCCTGTAAATCTCACTGCGTTCACTTCAACACCAAAAAAGGGCATTAAGAGATGACAAACGAAGTAAACACTGCAGAAGACCCCTCTCTTGTTTTGTGTTCTAATTGCTAATTGCTCAGTGAGATCCAGCCGTTCAAGGCCAAAAACATGGAAGAACCCAATGCTGCCTTCATTAACTGCTGAAATCAACTGTTCCAATAGGTAGATTCAGATTTAACTTTCTAAAAGGTGTTTGAAACACGGTGCTTAGGACGTGTTTAGCAACACAAAAGAAAAGGTAAAAACAACTAATCTATTTCTCCACTCTTAACACTACCTGAATTGCAGGAAGGGCTCATCCCTACCTTGGCTATCAGAACCTCTCAGGCTGTATTTTACAGTCGAATCAACCAGATTATTCCTAATCTCAGGAAATTGAAAATAAAAAGTTGCACTCCTTAAAGAAAGCAACAAATTACTATTTCAAATCAGTTTCAGTTATTACTGCAAGACAATAACATATCAGTCATCTTCACATACAAAGAAGCAGCAACACAACACAGTGCACTTATGGAAGTGGTAACAACTCTATTACACACAGTGGTTCTGCCATGTAGGAACGGGAAACCTGCTCCAAACAGGTTCCAAAATTAATGGCCAAGTTTCTATTTGCTATCAGCAAGATACTCTGCTGTCCTCAGAATCCACAGGGTAACAACTAAAACCTGAGGGTAGCCTGGGCACAGACTGCAGTGCACCAGGCAAAGAAGACAAGCTTCAATATATCCTAAAAATCAGAAACCCTAAAGTGTAGATGACCATCTATGCCAGTGGGAAGCCACTGGTGGACCCACAGACTCCAGTAAATAAATCTCTGCTTAAATACCTTTCAGCTGGAGTTAAGAAAAGTCACATTCCCTTCCTGCAGGCTGAGATGGCTCAACCGAGGCATGACTGCAAGGCAGAGCACTGCAGTACACAACACATAAAATACACCTGCTAAAACAAGCGTCCTGGTCTCTGTTCTAAGGAGCTCACGGATTACAAGGAACAAAGAGTAAATTACACAACACAAAACTACATCAGAACTGGAAGCGCATGGCACAGCTATTGGAACAAGCAAACACTACTCAAACTCTTTGCTGGACAATGTCTGACCTAATTCACAGGGAAGTCCTAAATTATACTTTCCCCAGAACATCTGAAAATAAAAGGTTTTCTAAAGAACTGCATTTAAAAGAAATCTGCAAATATCACATCTACCGGTGTGGCTGCTATACTCAAAGAATAACTGCAGTGTGCTCCTCAAAGGTTCAAGGCCTTTGGGAAAGATGACTGAAAGAACAGAGGATGGCACAGTTATTTATGAAACACCTGCAAGTGTTGTGGCAATTCAGTGTAACTGAACAGTTCGTATTTCTAGGACAGCATTAGGCCACAGTGATATGAAAAAACCGAATGGAAAGCACCCCTCGTTTTACTGAGTTACATCTAGTTCATTTTTTAAAAAGCATTTCTTTTAAATTGCAATCTCTTGAAAAAGAAAGGTTTTGGGTTTTTTTTTGTACAAGCAGTATCTGTGTGGGGTCTCAGTGCAGTCACTGAGTCACTGCAATCAGAGTGATTATCAGGACATTACAAAATGACTATAAATGTGTTCCATGAAGTTGGCAGTGCTACTGGAGCACAGGGTCGACACATTACATTAACTTTTTTGCAGTTTACAGAGACAGAACCATGAGCAGGTAAACTGTCCCTTCACAGTTGCTGTTCCCATCCATCCACCTCCAAAATGAACTTGCAAAGAAAGGAGCAACATGAAAGCAAGTCTGTGTTTCACCTGAAACTCTGTCTATTCAAATTTGTGCTGCAGGGTTAATTTAATGGTTTATTTGCAAGCTCACTCTGAGTGAGAAAAGACACTCTGAGATATATTAAAGCCTCAGAACAACTATTAGGCAATCTGAATGACTCTTTTCATGTTAATACTGGTTTTGGTACGGTCTTGCACACCATAAATTGAAAGTTATCCTCCCCCCTCACCACCTTTACTGTACTTACTTTCTATTCAAGGCATCAAATACAGAGGAATAGCTGTCAAATTCCCCAAACAGCAACAGCATAATGGGAATTTCTCTAGATACTCAAAAATACCCTCTCCTACTAAGAAAGCAGACTTGCATCTTTTCCCCTACAAAAACAGGCTCAGATTCTACCAGCCATTTGACAACTGAAAATAATCCTCTGGCTTCCAAACCCCTGTCAGGGAGATATTCACCAACACCGTGCTGCAAGCACAAAGCACTGCTCAGTTTTTTAACAGAATGCTTCAGAACAGAAGGAATAACCAACCCACTCCACTACACCGATCATTATCTATTGCAATTATGAAGGTAATTACTTGCCTAGAACAAGAATTACCACCTTTAAGGAAGATTGTCCTACCTCCCACCGGTTTTAAAGATTAGATCAGCATTAGGTGCTCCCTTCGGATGCTGGTAACGAGGCCGCCGCTCCCGGTTAGTATTTGCTGGAGCCGGACGCTGTGCCAGAGACTGCAGCATTTCTGGAATTGCAGACAGAAGGAAGTTAAGGACATTTTCGATGCATCTTTTTACAGAGGAATTTACAAGCACATTTCACTGATATTCAGTAAAACAGACCTTACTTACACTTTGCTATAGACTTAACACTCCTCAAGTTATTCCAGAGCAGAGAATTAAAAGAAGTTACTAAATTGTGTCGACAGCCTTGACAAACCCAAACTACCCCACAATATGAACGTGCATTTCCAGGTGTTCCTACAGAAGGAACTGCCAGCAATGGTTTTCATCACAGGTGCTTAAGAAAGGGCCTGTGACCTTTTCTTTCTAAACACACCAGCCACCACTTTCTCCATCGATGATCAGGGACAGATTCACAGCAGCATGAGGGGCCTCAACATTAAACCTCCCTGAAATAGTAACAACCGGACAATGCTGCTGCCAATTAAAGACTCAGCAAGAAACCTGTCCTAAAATTAGGCATTTCCAGTCAGGTATTTAAGTCTAAGCTTGGCATAATTGGATCCTTTTCTAGGGAAGACAGGCACCTGAAGAAGGTGACTCAGCTGACCTACATTGCACCAGCTGTCCCATGGATGGAGTTTTTCACTTTATCACCGGGAGGAAGACCTTGGTGTGTGCAGAGAGCAGCCTACACTACCCAGTTTAGCCCTGGACACCCAACTTTTGGGCAGTTTAAACCAGAGTAGTATTGAATTTAGAGATTTAGTAAAACTTAATTACTAAAATTTCATTTTCTTAATGATAAAAAACATCTCTTTACCAGGCCAAGTTAATGGCTATCAAGGAGCCAATATAATTACAAATACATCACAGGAACAAGCATGTAACCCTGGCCCATATGTTAGTGCATCTAATGGAAAGTATTCCTGACAGTCCACCTGTCCAAGGCCATACATTACTCAGCAAACAGACAGATGGGATGAATGAAGGGGAAAAGTGGAATAAGCTGTTAAACAGATTATGTTTGAAAGTCTGCTCTGTCTGGTTCCCTAATCTTTGGCAATCCCATTGGAGACACACACCCATCATCTGCTACACACACACTTCTACTGCTCTCCATGACTCGCACAGGGCAGAACTAGAGCCTGAAGAGGTTCTCTCACTGCTTATGGAATGCAGGGGAAGCTCTCAGTAATTCATCCCCCCAGTCCTTGAGAAACTGGGAAATTGTGACTGATTTAATATACAATATCGGTGTCAACAGTCAGCAGCCCTTGTATTCATGCTCTGTACACTCCCTTTCAACACCTGGCAGAGGCAAAGAAAGCCACAGCCCATGTTTGTAAACACCAGGAAACAGCCCCTCCCGAACAATCCCCTGTGCCAGGAGGGATCTCCAGGGGCAATGAGGAGACTCAGGAAGGAAATCGGGAGATGAGGGTACACGGGCAGGCAGGTGCTGGAAGCAATGAATGAGCAAGTACATGCAAGTCTGTCTCTCCTGTTCTCCACAGGGCAGGTGAAAGGAAGTATCAGGGTTTGTGAGGACTCAGTAACTGGGAAGGTCAGTACTGGAGTGGGGAACAGAAGGCAGGGATGGCAGGGAAGCACAACGTGTTACCCAGGCTGGAGGCAAATCCCCAAATCTCTTTGGTTTTAGTGAATCAAAAAATAATCTACATAGAAAAGTACCAGTCTAGAGAGCCACCCAGTTCCTAATATTCCTTTAAATTAAAAAATGTTGGTACTACAATAAACTCTGCGGAAGCATTAAATCATTATCTGATACTACTTTGAAGTGCAGTGGTGAATCTCCATCTCTTAGTTACCCCATGTAAATGAAAAAACACAAATGTCTGGCAAACACTGGGACAACCCTGAGGCATTCTTCCAGAAATGGAGGTTTCTTCCTCCCCAGGTAACTTCAAAGCTTGAAACAGAAATTTAAACCCAACTCTTTCTTTCAATGGGTAACTACCAACTTGTTATAGACAAGCTGACTCTTCAAAAGTAACAATCAACTGCTCAAAATCTAAATAAAAAGTAATTCAAAGAGGAATGTGAGTTGGCCTGTTTAATTTAACCTGATTAAAAGGTCCATTTTAGTTTGGGTTTCCTATGTATATTACCCAGGTTAATAAGATGAATCAACAGCTGTTATAAAAACTGATGTCAATTATGGAAAACCCTTTTTCTTCTATGTTGATTTTCCTCCTATGGTTTAACACCTAGAAAATCTATGAGAAAATGATAAAATTGTCTATTACTGGTTATCAATTGGTATCAGTTGTCTGATTTTGGCCAACAGAAATGAAATAATGTGTTCCTTTCTTGGATAAGAAGCACCCTTGCTCACAATAAAATCCCTGATTAAAGAGATTCACTCTAAAGCTATCAACAAAGTCATACAAGAGGGCATAAAAACCAAATGCCTTCACCACTAAAAATATCAGAAGCATCTCATGAGGAAAAACCCACAAAATGTCTGAGAAAAGCAGTTAAATGTATCACTCTGGAGTCTACTCCTTCTCTGACATTTTCATAAGTGGGCTTTATAGGAGCAGCATGTCTCAGAACAGCAGTTTCTAAGCCAGTGACCATGTTTAACACTAGGAATATGTTATGTTACCATTTCAGTGCTCTGTAGACACTCACTTGGGAAGATACTCCTTTTTACAGTTACAAGTTTAGTTCTGGCACTATCAAAGTTCTGCAAGGAGTGCTGGATTCCGCAGTGTTTGTGGAATCAGAGCTGCTTTAATTTAATTATTTCTCATTTCTTGATGAACAACGACCTTTCACTAAATGCCTTCAACGAGATTTCCTGCTCATTAACTACTTATACTGTGATTAGCACCAGACTGCAACATCTTTGCAAAAAAACAGAGGAAGAACTTTGCAGATATTCAATGGAAACACTACCATAGGAGCTGAATACCACCAGTTTTACTGGTCTGGCTTTGGTTACTCTGTGAGTAAGTCAAGGGAAGCTGATTCTGAAATAAAACCAACCCAAAACAAACCACCCAACAACTAAACACATCAAGGACATCATTTCAGAGACTTGTATGATCTGCTGTATTAACTGTTTGCTTCAATCTGTCCTGGTTCCAAAATGCCTGACTTGCACATCTTCAAAAAACAAATTACATCATGTAATTTGTATGAAACCTTCATTTTGTTAATATATTCTGATGCTCCAGATTTGAGGACTCTTAGAACTTTTACAATATGAAGCTGAGGTGACAGCTTGTATTTCTCAGGTGAAGGTTACCTCAGTATTTGCAAGTCTCAGCAAGACTAATGAAGAGTCTAAATACTATTAATATGTAAAATACCTATTAATAGCTTAAAAGCAGTGTTTAGGTTGCACAGAATTCATCTTGTATTCAACTCAACTGTCTTGCAGCAAACATCAGATTAATTTTGTGTTATCTTATTTTTTTTAAAACAATCTTGGTTCTTCTCCCTTCTCAAAATAAAGGAAAATCCTGAAATTTGAGATCCACTTGAAAACTCCCTTTCATGGAAGAGCCATAAAAACTTCGGTACAAAGACCAGGGAGTAAACAAGGAATGACTGAACCCAAAGTACAGGTTTTCCCAAGTGCTGCCAGTCGATATTCACAACTTCAGCTGCCAATCATCGTAAGTAGTATTTTCTGCAGATCCACGAAGGTTCCCCCGAAAATGAAAATGAAATCCTTGCTGACTCTCTTACCCTGGTAGTCCTCTTGTTCCTGCCGTTCATTGATATCCAAAGTGAGCTTTTTCATCCTCATCCTCTCCTCCTGCTCCGCTTGCTGTTGGTTCCAATGGTTTGCCGCAAGTTGGGAAGACATCGGTACATTTAAGATCTTAAACTGCAAATGAAAGGAAGTCTTTAAATACACAGCAGGGGAAAATGCACCACAAACCCATCCAAAACACAGGAAGGTTACAGTTATTGTAGTTATTACGATGAGATAATTCCTACAGAAGCTTCAACTGCAAAGTGTGTTGTTTGTTGGTTTGGTTTGAAGCTCTGCTCCACACAGAGCAGCAGGAGAAAATGGAAGACATTCAGGTCTCCTGAAGACACAGACAACAGGCATAAAGGGCTGAGCCATAAACTATTAGACAGGGTATCCACGGGAGCAAAGCTGAATGGCTTTCCCCAGGAAAGCACAGCTTCACTTCCTATCTTCATACCAGCCAATACGCCCCCAGAGAATGACAGTGGTCTTGAGCCAAAAGCACCACAGCTGGCTCAGAAAGACGCATCTCCTTCCCCAGGTCTCTTCCTGCCAAAGAGATGAAGGCCCCCAAGCAGAATTCCTCCTACTATTGTGATGAAACGTTCCAAGCATTTCAGATATCCCCCCACATTCCTTGGCCAGTACTTTTCCAAATAATTCTGGCTCCCCAGTGCTTCTGATTAGTCTGGAGACAACTGTGGTGTCAAATTTAATCTCTTTCTCCTCATTCAACACCTTATTTGATCTGCCATAAGGTACATCAGGTGAGCCTGGCACTCATACACAAGTACCCTCTCTCTGGGAAACCAGAGGAGATTTTCAGAGGGGTGTAGGGAACATGTTTTCTTTTTCCCCAGACTCAGAAAATCCAAGTTGTTAATTCCAGAGATTTGGGGTTTTTTACAATTGTTCCCTAACAGAGAAATTAATCTTATCTGCAACTGAAACAACAGTTCTCAGAAAACCCTTAATGCTAAAGTTGGCAAACATATTTATATAGATTTGACTCTCTCCTTAAACTGCATATCCATTAGAAAGAAAAATTTCTGTGCCATAAGAAGGGCAATGCATTTAGGGATAATCACCCTCAATATTCCATGAACTACTCTGAATCCTGTTGTTTGTTCTCATCATGGGAGACCTATTTCCACAGAAACAGAAGCAAATTCCTAAGAGTTCTCTTCTGTTGTATTGTCAAAAGCTGCAGAGACAGAGATAACTTATCAAAACCTCTGCTGAGAAGGTTTAGAGTAAAACCAAAATCCTCGTTGCCTGTGGTTAGTACTTAATGCAGTAATTACTAAGCAATCTCAGGGTATCTCACACAGCAGTGCCCCACTAGCAGCAACGTGATGAGTGTGAGAAGACTCCAAGTACTCAGATGCAGCATTTGAAAATAAACTGTGTTGGAAACAGGGGAAGACAAACTCCTGCAAAGGCCCAAGAAAAACCTGGGTACAGTGAACCCCTAAATTCTACCAACTACAAGATGCATTTAGATGAGACAAACCAGACAAAATAATTTTTTGAGGGCAAGAGGGAAAGTAATAGCATATTGCATTGAACATAAATACAAGCTTGTTACTAAGGTGTGCAGAGAAGAATAAAAATGGAAGCTGAAATTCCAAGAGCAAAGGAAGCCTTAGTTACTTATTGCTGAGCAGGCTGCTCCCAGATATCAGCAAACGAGCTTTACTTGAACTGCACAAATAACTAATCCATTAGCAGCATTTCAAGACAAAAATCATTCCTTGGCTTCACCACTAAACTCATCCATTTTAATATGTCCTTTATATCTGCCCTGTTCTATGGATTTCTCAGCTTAATGGGATTGGTGTTTTCAGACAGGATGTTTAAAGTAGAAAAAAGAAAACTGAACTATAGAAGGGTGTAAAGGAGAGAAGCAGATACAGAAAAACAACAGCCTGGTAATTATCAAAACGTCACTGACTCACTATCTCACAGCAATCAGCTGCCACCTGAAATCAAGTCACTGATGACAATTACTACAGGATGTGATGATTAGGGAGCAACCGAAACGCTTCCGATTTGCACACAGTGAGGAGGTGTATCAGAAACCTCCTGTAAAATCTGCGAGATGGGGCGGGACAGAGGATTTCACTTAGGAGGTGGAAAACTGAAGGAAGATCAAAAATGGTTATTCAGAAGACTCGATTACAAATTTTATGAAAAGATCATGAGATAAAGATATAAACAAGTGAAAGAATTTCATATGCAAGGACACACTTGACCATTCCATGAACGTTATCATTCTTTTAGGGAGCCATGTTAAAAATCTTTCAGACAAAAGGAAATCTTTTGTCTTGGGTGTTAACCAAATCTCTTGACATGAGGTGACTTTGTTTTTACAGTCTAAATCTCACTTCAGTTCACACCTACCTGGCACAAAACTTCTTGGATGGTTTCAGAAACAATCAAATGGTATTAGACAGAGCTCAGCTCTAATCCCTTACAATGACAACATTATTTCTCCTTGCTCTCTGGCTTATGAATAAATCATGATGCTGTAGTCTAATTTCAAATAACCATGCTGGGTTCTACTGCTACCAGTTTTCTAAGTATTGAGGATAAAACACGGTGCCCTTGTGCCTCTCAGCCTGCACTGACCATTAATTCAGGTTGTATGCAGCTGGCAAATACCAGTCACTTGTTCTTGTGTTGCTTCAAGAAACTGGTTCTCAATGGTGCACTACAATCTGTCTGAATCCTGACATGTGAACTGAATATTTGGCAACTGGACCTCAATTGTGCAGATGAAGTTACTCTCAGCCTCCCAGGTTGCTGCAAACTTCTTTGGATTTTTTTTTTAAAAAGCTGAAAGTTTACAACCCTAACTTACCAGAGAACTGTGCATCCATCACTTAAAACTCTGCACATATTCTGCTCGTGCAGATTTCAAATAAAGTACCATAAGACAGAGTAATTATTTTCTTTTCAACTCCACCTCTTCTTTCCTGCTTATTTTTCTATTGAAACTGACTGCTAAGACACATTTTTTTCTGAACACAAAACTATGGACAAAGAAGCCTTTCATTAATTCAAGAGCTGAGGTAGTCTATAAAGCAACTGTTTTCTACATTTCTAGAAACAGAGACGAGTTTTGGCAGGAAGAACCTACTCCCAAAACCAAATATTGGGGGAGGAGCAGGGAAAAATCCTGAACAAGTTCTGCTTTCTTTTTAAGCCACATGCCAGCAATATTTTCCCCTCACATGGAATATTAAGATCCCAGCATTCTCTGTAGGTACAGATACTCCTAGTAAATTATCCTGGAAAAGCTAAACACCATTTTTTCACAAAAGGAGTTCTCTTAAATCCCTTCTCAGACCAATGACAACAGCCAGAAATCCCCCACTCAAAACTTGTGCAGAACTTTGCGGACAACATTCAACTTCCAGGAAAGCAGAACAACTACTTTTTACATGGATTTTTGAGGTGTCTTTCACACGAAGGAAGAGAAAGACTCTACTTTAGGTTTTTACCTACTTTACACCTCAACTATCAACCTACTGTCACAATTCAGGTAACAAAAGTAAAAGCCAAGTAATGACATTGATCTAAACAACCTGAAGGGCCCAGGTGCACAGAATGAAACAACGCCTTGGTTTTGCTTTCCATCTAAACTCAGAGTAATTCATTTCCGTAATCAAATTATACAACCAAAATGAAGAGGTTTCTTTAGAAGACCTAAACCAATGACAAGAAAAGCACACAGAATGTGTTAGGTACTGATTTGTATATGATGCATTTGCTGAGCTAGGAAAATTCAAACACACACTGGAGAAAAGCGCCAAGGCAAACACACAGCCTGGCTCATGAAGCAAGGGGTTTATTTGTTTTATCAACACCACTTCCATTCAAGTTCCTCTAAGAGACTTTAGTGCATTCTGGAATAGTCCCCTAAAAATGTCTTCAGAGATAACGACTTTTTTTTTTTTTGGCAAGTTGAACAAAGTCAGCCAAGTGGAAGTTACTTAGGAAATGGCATTTAGAAAATGCCATGTATCTTGATTTGAACCTGAAGGTGTTTTCAGAAAAACCTGTACAAACTTGGAGATTTGGGAATATTCCTTTTCTTTTTCCTACTCCTTTCAATGTTCACTAGCAGTCCACCAACCACATCCCTTCATCTTTCACAACTATATCTAAAACACAGGTAAGACATAACAATCTCTACTGGTGTGATCACCAAATGCAATTAGTAATGGTATAATCTGACCATAGAATTTTTCTGTATCATTTCTATTAATAGCAAAGAATTCCAAGAAACTACATATGGTATTTTCTATTTATCAAAATTAAGTTATCTGTGTCCTATTCCAAGAAAAGGATGAAGAAAAGAAATATTCTGTGACTTCAGAAGTTAGAGTGTGACGCTCAAAACAGTGAAAGGATTATATTTATTTATTTAAAGTCTACACCTTATGTAAACTCTTACCTGCTGTTTGTTGCCTTTCCGTGTTAACATGACAAATGGCATCGTGTCTCCAGACTCGGACTCTCCTTCCCCCCCTCCCAGTGGGGGACCTTTCTTGAGCTGACTTTTGAGATGGAGAGGAATGGCAACATCCAGCTGATGCACTTTAACAGACTCACCACTCCGTTGCTATCAAAGAAAAGCAAACTCCATGAATACTGAGATGCTGACACTGTCAGTCAGGCTGGCAACGTTCACATTCTCTGAATGACTGAGAAAAGGTTCACCTTCCAGGAGAACAAAGTAATATATAAATATATTTATTAGGCTTTATTACATTTGCCTTTGGTTTTCCTTGCTTGTGACGAAGAAAGTAACAGGGACAGATACTTCACACTACGAAGGAATTTTGGATAATAATCTCTTATGGAAGGAAATCTAGAGACCTGATGAGACACACTTGAAAATGGACATCCTACATTCAAGATTTTTTTGGTACATCATATTAATGTATTCATTACACAGGGCTTGCTCTACTCAATGCTTAAATATTTACCAGATGTGACTAAAAACAAGGAGGATTAAAAAGTTATGTAAATTTAAATGTATCTGCAATTAAAACATTAAAATACAACATAGGATAAAGTCAGAAGCATTGCACAGTATCTGCTGCAGTTATTATTCGTTCAGTAAAATATATGGCAGCACGTTGTATATTCAGTGGACAAACAATACAATTAACAGCTATTTTACTAAAAGCCACTTATCCAAACCTGTCCGCTGCAGAGAAAAGGACATTACAAAGGAAAACAAAGATCCATGCCCTTCATTATGTTAAGCTAATCATTAATCATTTATTTATTTTAAAAGAAAAACCAACCACAACTAATTGTACATCAAATTAAGAAAATAACTATTTCTACCTGAAGGTTTTCCAGCATCATTTTATCCAATGCCTGAATGAAGTCCTCATCCTCTGCACAAGGGACATGCTTCAGTCCTCCTCCTTTAATCATTACTTCCTATTGCAACAGGGAAAAAACCTCCATTACATTAATTTCAGAAATATGAATACTCAGTCTAGAAATAAGTGGGAAAATATCCTTATTGTTTCTGTAACATACATAATCAAAAGGTTTAAAACCCCCAAATTGTTCAAGAAAGAAGTTTTCAGCCTTGATTATTTTCTTGAAATCTTCCTGATTTATTGGCCACCCCTAATATTCTGACATACTCGTGTGTATATGTGTAGATGTGTGTGGACACATTCAAGATGTGGCAACACACCTATTTAACTCATTTTCTCTATTAAGTCCAAAAAGTTAGATGGTATTTTTGAGACAAAGACTACCCTTCAAGTATTTGGAAAGCACAACATAACAAAAATTAAGTCAGTACCCCAACACATTGTTCTATAATGCCCATTATCTTCTTACTATAGAGCTGCAATTCACACTCAACCACATGCTTGTGTTATGATCTGTCAATCACAAATTCCTAGTTTAAGAATTTTGCACTTCCTGGCTTGTCTCCTCCTCTGTTTTGAGATCTAGTGGAGTGCAAGTAGTTTACCCTGTTGCATCCTATCAGTTTGCTGGCATTGCAAAACCAGCATTTAAGCAACATTTTCCAGTCTAGCTACTTGTGAAGTGCACAGTCCTGTGAAAACACGTTGTAGTAAAGTTGACAGCAAAGTATTTTCAGAAGGTAATATCTAAAGTTTGCAAACGTGAAAATAAGCTCTAAAGTGTATCTGAAAGAATAAGAGAAGTGTTCTTGCTGCTTTTCCCCCTATATTATAAGCAGGATTGGCAAAAAAGATTCAGTAAGAAAACCAAAGCTGCAAAAGTCAGTTCACTTAAGCACAGCTGCAATACGTACTGTATTCTCCTCATCAGTTTCATTTTCCTTATTGGAGTCTGTAAGATAATCCGTGTTTTCTTCCTCTTCTTCCTCACCTTCTTCTTCCTCATTGTCAGAGCCCTCCTGAAATAGTCAATTAATAACTGCTGACTACTTTAAAAAAAGACCATTTGCATTTGGTTCCTCTTACACATTTTCCACACCTTTCCTACGCTCTCCCCATCCAAACCTGTTCAGTTCAGTCCTAGTAAATTTATGTTTTTCTGATTTAATGTTTCAGTTTGAACTCAATGGGCTTTATCTGATCATTTCAAAAACGTGCAGCAGAAATCTGGGAACAGAGGCCAATACAGCAGATGGCTGTGCTGCCACTCAGAGGGAACTCCACAAGCTGGAGGAATGGACTGGGAAGAAGTTCAGAGAAGGGAAATGCAAAGACCTCCAGAGGTTTCCTCCTAATGTGACAACTGTTTGTGATTCTAATGGCACTAATTTGTGGGTAAAAGCACAAACTCAGCCAAACTTCAGGATCTTTAATGCTGAGAGACAGAGACTGAAAAAAGCTTATCAGTAAACCAACCAACCGACCCAAGCATATGGAGAAAAACTGTTTCCTATTTCCTTGATGAACTCCTTTCCTCCTAACACCACCATTATCACGTCAACTTTGCTGTGTCACAGTGACAACTCAGAATATCTATGTACTTGTCTTTTTTTATTGGCTCCACCACTTTTGATTCAAAATATTATTAGCACAGTAAACAAGGAAGGTTTTTATGCTCCATAAATCTTTTATTTATTCATATTACACAGGCATACTGTGAACACCTCTTATTTTTCCTACCTGACTGCTCTGACATCTAGTCAATACATTTACCTCTACAACAGATAAAGAAAAGAATCTGAAAGTGGGTCTTTTTCATGCCAAAAAACTGAAGGCATCTTTTTGTTGAGAAGCAGCACACACTTGAGTAAAGTTGTCAGGTTCAAGTTTCTGCTTTTAATTCTCTGGAATAAGCCTCAGACAATCTCTACTCAGTTTTCCACATACACAAAACTGGGATGGGAACATCCTCAAGTGCTCACTGGGTTGTGCATGCCCACATTTCTCCCACTAACTCTGTGATTTAGGAGGGCAGTAAAACTCTTGATAATTTATCCTGCTTCATGTAAAAAAAGGATGAATAATCAAGTTTACCTCTTCTTCTGGCTCATTTACTTCACTTTCATTTCCAGACTGTTCCTCTGTCTCTGCTCCACCTTCCTCCTCCTCCTCATCCTCTTCCAGATTTTCTCCTTCTGTAATGGAATCTTTGGAATCTTTGTCATTCACAATTCCTGAAATTTGGAAAAAGAGAAAGAACATTAGAACACATATTACAACTCAAGTTATAGGTGGAAGATCGCTTCAAAAGCCCATTGCTACCAAACAGTAAAACTTCCCATGGGTCGTGGTATTTGACTTCTGAACAAAATATTTTCTAGATAGTTACTTACTCATAGAAGGTAATAACTTCTCTGCCAGAAAAGGAGGAAAACATACAGAGAATGTTTCAAATCTCCCAGAGAACAGCACTCAAGAAGCTTTAGTGTGCAAACTGCTTTAAAACATCCTCAAACTAAATGTGAATCTTACTGAAACGTGCAGTGAAACATAAGCACTGAATTACAGATGCTTCACTAAAGCAGCAGAACTGAGAAAACATCAAGCCCCTGCAGTCTCAGCTGAAAGTACTTCCCACTACTGTCAATTGACAGTTTGGAAACAACGATTTTCTCAGCCTGCAATAAACCTTTATGGCTCTCTTCTAATGCTCTAAGGCTGCACTTGAAGCTAGGAGGATGAATGTGCCTGTATGAAGTCTCCAGGACAGCAGAGTCTCTTCCCAAAGTACTATCCCCCTCTCTGCAGACAGGACTGGCAATTCTCACACTGTGGTTTTAGTTTATCTTGCAGCTTCTCCTTGCTGACCTGTTTGCCACCTCTGTCCCTCAAGATATTTTAGTTTACTGTGTGTAAGGTATCAAATTTACCTTCCCAAAATAGCTGCTTTCTTTGAGTGAGCTATCCTTCAGTGTCATTGATTATATTTATTCATCCCTTATCTATAACATTTCCACAGGGGTGAAAAATAGGTTTTAGCTTTTTTCAGCGTTTCATTGCCCAGTTGAATCTCAGATACAGATTTCAATCAGAATGTTTTCTGAGAAAATATTTAAGAATTGATCATGATTCTGATGCCAGCATTCTAAGCCAGCAATTTTTCAAGGGGTTTACTAAGGAGTCCACACAGTTACTCTGCAGTTTGCCTAGTCTGGCATTATTCCAACTGCACTTGGGGTCAGCTGTCAGTGTAAAGTTTTGTGGACAGCAAATGAACACCTCAGTTTGTGCCTTCCTTCAGTTAATGCTTCTTCCTGTCATCAGGACCTTCAAAGATCAGGACGGCAGGGGACAACCTCCCTGAGACCACTGTCACACAGTCCTGAGAGAGAAATAGGACCTATCCCACCTTACTCTGACATTTAATAGCAAGTAACATCAACATGAAGGAAAGCAACACACTTGGGGGGACGCACAACCCAACCCTTACAGTGAGGCTGTGCTGCTGAAGGGCTTTATTCCTGCCAAACAAACACAATAAAATGTTTCCCAACATTTGCTCATGTTCCCTGATCACTCAACTATACTGAATCTAGCTCTGCAGGGACGGGGTTCTCACAACCAGCGGGAAGGAAGTGCTGGGTCCCCTTCAAAAGAATATCACAGTTGATGTAGCTGGTTGTTTATTTCTTCTTGGTTATCATTTTGAGAGCATGAAAGCCTGTGATTTAGGTCATACCACAGGGAAATTCTAATCTGCATTTCAGTTACTACATAGGAAGTTTTATGGCATGTCAGTTAAATGAGCATATTAAAAAATAAATTCCTCCTCAAACAGAAGGTGCCACATTTTACATGGAATTTTACGTAACTCTTCCCACTGAATTAAAGGATTATTCTTAAAAAATTGGACTTGTCCAAGCAGGTGGTGTGCTATTAAGGCTCTAGTTAACACCCAAAGTGTAAAATTTACGTATAAAAATTTTCATGAACAAGTCTGTTTTCAAATATGAGTAAGATATTAGAAAACAATTAACAAGTAATGGGCAGAGTAGTAGCCAGTGTTTAGTAAGAACTGATATGTACAGAAGGTTGAAGTTTAATATGGTAACGATTTTAGATACTCAGTAACCAGGATTTTGTCAGGTGGGCTGTGCTGCAAGCCCAACCCTTTCCTCCTGAAATTAAGAATGTGCTTCCTACGTTTTTCTGATTAAGTTAATAACCTTCTTCCTCATCACTTGTACCACGTGACTCATAAACTAATAAATATACACACACACTCCTGCTTTCCAAACACTTTTATATTAATAGCACTTATATTGAATTTTTTAAAAAACAAATACTTCAGTTACAGAGATTCTGTGTGATCTCTGTGGTGATTAGAAAAATGCAAAGAAGTTACAAAAATATTTCTATCACAAGAATAAAACCATCATAACCTGAGAATAACAATAATTACCTATTACCCACATATAATTTTAAGAACTAAAGGAATTGTCAGAAATACCTAATTTCCCTTGCACACTTTCTTACCTAATTTTATTAAGAACTCTCGCTCCAGGTCTTGCACCTGTCTGACAGCTTCTTCCAGAGAATTGCACAGCTTTATCTTTGGTCTCAGCAGTTCCAGTGTATCACTGATCATATAGTCTATGTCTATAGGAAAAGGGTGGTCTTTTGTCCAAACATCCAGGCTTTTTTTCCACCACACATACCGCTAGAATACAAAATATTCCAATCAATGATGTGCACACTGACATTTACAAACCATTTAATCTATGAAGTCTTTAATGCCTAGCCCTGTTTGTGCAGGTGAAAATGCAAAAGATTTCACAGCACTACTCTCCTATTTCACACAACTATTGGATATTTGAGATCACTGAAAACTGATAACATGGGATATCACAAACATTAAGAATACATTCCTTCTACTGCAAGTACTGTTAGAAGTGCAAAGACTGAGCTAAAAAGTACCAAAAAGAATGTACCTTCTCAGGGTAAATTTTTAATGTAAGAGATGAGCACTTAACAACCAGCCAGCTTTCAGTGCCTTTCCCCATATATTGTCAAGAAAATTAATTCCCCCAAAGGCATATTATATGGTGAAGGCAGGGGGAAATATCACAAAAAGTCTTTAGAATGCAGACCCCTTCAAGTGACTTATCCAGTTTGCTTTATAACAAACTTGCCCATACCTCTTGCAGTGATATTGTAAAAAATAAGTGCTGATCTTAAGTGAATTTAACAGTAGAACCTGAGAACAAAGATCCTGCAAAAACTGCACCTGAAAATGAAGTATGAGTAACAGAGTCTTTACTTAAAAGGTGACATGGTGAAAAGGAAGGCTTCCTGAAAGGAGGTGTAACAAAATGCCCAACTTCTTCCCTGGAAAGTTTTATTTGCATTTAAAGATAGGATCAGACTGCACATGAAACCAACATTTTACATCTCATACACAGGCAAAGGATATGCATCCTGAAGGTCTGAAATAAGTCACTGCCACTTTAATTATTAAAATTCTTGTTTTAGTATAATTTAGAAAGGAAAGCACAAATAAAAGGAAATTATATGCAAAGAGTTTTAGCATGAACTCCCTGGGCTGAAATTCCCCATCTTCTGAGGAACCCATTCCAGTGTCTAAACACTCTTGTTATGAAAACCTTTCCCCACTTCACGACATCTATTGAGTCAGAACTTTCCTTGCTGCAAAGAGATGCCCATTACCTCTCATCCTTTCACCGTGCATGCCTGAGAAGTATCAGAGGCCTCTTTCCCTACAAAAACTATTAGCTGAGGACAGCAACCTAAATAACCTTCTCTTCTCCAAGCTGAGCAAACCCACAATGAGAGCCTCCTGATCATTCTGGTACAGTATAACTCCACATATCCATCACTTTAAAATAAAACTGCTGTCAGACAGACAGGACTCTAAAAATTATAGTGCTAAGAACAAGAGAAACACACACCACACTGACCTACAGGAGCTTGTTGAAGAATTCAACAGAACTATATAAGATTTGGAATACCTGGAAGTATACAAGGAAGCAATCAAGTTTCCGCTTGCTGGATCCTCTGTCAAAGTACTGCCCACAGGTATCGAGGATAGTACAGACCAGTCTGATTCTGAAGAGATGCTCTGGAGGGTCCAGGGGACTGGGGCTGCCATCAGGGTTCACCCCAAAGGATGTGAAAGAGTACAGAGTTCTAAATATCACAGCCGACTCCACCATGCGGTAATTGTAGAGCTCCCCCAAAAACTTGGCACTGCTGATCCGCCGCTGGTTAAACTTTGGTTGATTAACCTTTATCAAAAAAGGACAGGAAAATTCACTGGATCATGGAGACACATTGTTTAGAATACTAAAAAAAACCCAAACCCAATAAACCTTTTACAAAGAAAAAGGGCATATAAAAAATGGGTAGGATTTCTTATCATAAAACATGATTATTTATGACTACATGCATTACACAAAAGTAAACATTAAAGAGTAGTTATGAAAGCTGGTTGACTAGTATCTATTATGAAGTTCAAATACATTTAGCACATACTCCACCTTAAACCTATGATAATTTTTCATCACCCAGAGAATTCTTGTAATTATAACATCTATTAAAATATGGACTGGTCTCCAAAGTTACTTGAAGTTGTATGAATCTGTCTACACTGTGAAAGAATAAATTGTATGCTCTTGCTATGACAAGAGGGGCAAAACAACTGCCCTATTAATCTTGTTTGTTTGGTTTTGTTGACATTACTTTTTTGGGGGGGTGGGGGAAGTATTAGTTTAATAAACCTTTACAACGCAAACAACTGAGGAAGAAAAGTCATCAGACAAAAAAAAACAGAAACCAGGGATTCCTTTTTTCAAGCAAGACTATTTTAGTTTTCCTTTCAACACCAGTAGATGAGTACAGCTTAGCACCAACATTGGTTGTTTACCTCCATTCCCAGTCGAATATCCTCTAGCACTCCATCCACAACATGAATTCCGACATCTTCCTGGTAGAGGACCAACCCTGCTAAGAGGTTGGCTACACAGTGAATACTATTATATTTCACATTCCAGATGTTGATCATACAGCATATAACATAGTCTTTTACTTCTGCATCCTGCCAAGGTAGCTTGCGCATCTGCCTCAGGACCTAAACCAAATTTTAAGACAAGCTTCACATTTTAGCAGGTAAAATATCAAGATGCTCCCTGTCACCCCCAACTTTCCTGGCTGGGATGAAATCCCTCAAGGCACCTGCAAACAACCTCGTTCTCCTTCCCAAGCATCCTCCAGACCTGCAGTAGCTATGGAAGACTTTATGTATGTAACCCACTGCTCTCCTAGAGCTGCTGACCATGCTGTCCAAGTCTGTTCATAATTTCCTTGCTCCTACAGCCTGCATTGAACTTATTGAAGCTTTTTTCCTCTTACTCTCCCAACACAATGCACAGAGCACAAAGATTCCCATCTCACTCTCCTTTGTTCAGCACTCAATGCTCCAGAGGAAGCAGGTCCCCAACTGGAGCTTCCGTGCATTACAATAAAAGAAACTAAACTATCTTAATCAAAAATTATCCCTTGCAACTGAAGAAACTATAACCCTCCCCAAACCCTTTTGAAGTTACTGCTGCCACCCTTTTCTGTAGCAACTGTACTGAAGATTTTGAAAGGATTTACCTTCTCTGTGGTGACCTTGGAGAGATCCTTGTAAAGCAGCTTACGGATATATTCCTGCAAAGGAGGACGCTTTTTCTTCACAGTTTTTTCAGCTGGAGGGGGATTGCAGTAGTAATAGGCATTTTCTACCATCGTAACATAGCGTGCATCAAGATGCATTGCTTGTTTCTTCCTCATCATTTGTTCCTGGAAATAAATGCAAATGATCAGTTAAAGATGCTGACATGCCACATTTTCAAGGCAAAGACTTTTACAGTTACATTTGGGACAAAGGGAACATAAAAGGCTGCAGAAAAGTAAGTTAAAAGCTTGGGTGGAGAGAAGAAAGAACAAAGCATTTATATGTTCTGTGTTGCCCTTTCCACGGTCATTTTTCTTTACAATCCCTGTTTTTATAATGGCTCAGCTGTGGTGAAAATGGTTTCAGAAAAGTATTTAAAGTTCACCTCGAAATCTAAATGTTACTGTTTAGATAAATGGTTAATAAGATTATTAGCAGCTATTTTATTTAACTAAGGTATCTCAAATACTGCTGTCTTGACAAGCACAGTGAATCATCACGAGACTGGCAATTTATTTTTTTTTACATCAGCATGCAGCTCCAGAGAGTTTATTTGGATGCTTTCATAAGAATTTCCAAAGGTTTAGGCAATGGCATTTTCCTTATTCCTTGCTCTATTGTTGCTGCTTATCCAAGCAGAACGGACTGCAAGAAAAGCAGTACCTACCATAAAGTAGTATTTCAGGAAAAATCAGTCAAGTAAGAGGTTACTGCATCACTGCTAATTACTGTGCTTCATTGTTGGGATTGTCCTGATTTTCCTTACTAAATGCAAGGTTTTCTCCATACTTCATTTTGGATACCTAAGTTAAGATTTATTCTGTACTAAAGCAGCAGTTCTAAGCTGCTGGTTTTTACAGTTAAAGATGAGGATGAGCTTAACTCCATTATTAAATACTTTTTTATATACATCTGTGCACTTATTTGCATATATATATATATACATACACATAAATGTGTGTAACTCTTAAGTTGCATTACATTTTTAGGTACATCATAATAGCCCATATATCCTAATTCTATGGCGGTTCCTCAGGAAAAGAAACTGCACCACTTAGACTTTATTATTTACTAGAGGTTGGCTACACAGTAATTTAGACCTTCAAGTAGATAAACAAAATCAACACGTAAATGCTGTTTTATCCTCCCCCAAATCTTAGTAGATACATTCATGCAGTCTAGTAAATACTCAAAAGAGTTTAAACCTTTTTAAATTATTGGTGAAGCAGCACAATTTTTAGTTCTGGTGGACTTAAACTTGTGTAGCTTAAAATTTATTTCACAAGGCAGTGGATCAGTTCCACTGAAATGTCAACATCCACAAAAGGTCCTTAACCCTGAGTTTCAGCTGTTCATTCAGTGAGGAAGAGCAGTTGTGCGTGACTTAGAAACCCAACTAACAATGTAATTTTCCTCCTGGATTTTAGTCATCTCTCACCAGGAAGGTCTCGATCTGACACCAGCCCTAAGGCACTTCATTTCTAACCTTTCCCATGACACAAATGGCTCTCCTTTCATTCCTTAACTGGGACTGTTCCTTTCCAAATGGGAAATTTCTGTCAAGTAATAGCACGTTTTCCTACAGGTGCTTAACAGATGCACAGCACTTCACAATTGAGCAAATAATTTTTTCTATATGCAGAAAAACCACTTACAGTAGAAAGTTCCAAAACCTTACACTGGCATACATGTTAATATTACCTTTGAAAAATTGTCACTTTTTCTCAGATGGATCAGGACAAAATACATCTTTTCTGCCTTAGTGACATTTATCATGTTTTACTATAAACTGAAAAGTGAAGAGGGGCAAAGCGAAAGAACAGAAAATGGCAGAAGGGCTTGCGAGCAAAATTTTTAAAAACCTAAACAGTTTGTAAGTTTTCTGTTATAAAAAGCTGCACATTGTATTGCAAATAATAGATTATAATAAAATAAAAAAAAAATGTTCCTTCCCAGAAGAGACAATATGCACCACCTCAATCCCTGTTGTTATAACACTTCAAAACCCAAAATTTTAGTTTCCTGGAAGGACACCACTGTTATAGTGAATTAAGGCAGTGTCAATTAACTGCATTTACTGTGTATTTATAAACACAAGTGATCTTACTCTAAAGCTTAAGATAATTGTTTAATGACTGAAAATGTATCAAGAGACTTTTAATACCAAGACTTCAAATATCCTTTTAACAAGACCAGAAAAGCATAACACGAGAATTTGCCATTTTAACATGATTATGTTACAGAAACACAGATCAAGATAAATCTTCCTTTCAAGGCTCCAACTCAAAGAATCCAATTCAAATATCCTAAAGCCAGGTTAGTTCTATTTTAATATTTTAAATTACATAAAGCACACTGAATTTGAAAGATTTGCCAAGAATTAGCAGAGATAAAAATTGTCCTGATAAAAAGAGTCTCTAAATAATTTGCAAGACATGAAGGAGTTCTATAAAACCAGGATATGATCATTAAGTGTTTCTCCAGACTAAGTCACTTCATTTCACTAAGTCTGCAACAGTCTTACAGAACACTTTACTTCTCAATAATTAATTTCCCCTTAATTACTTTTAAAATCCATTCTTAACTGTGACTTTCTTCCACACCAGGACAAAGCAATATTGTCTTCAATAGAGGACATGCAGCCTGTTTGGAATCTTAGTACATAATACACCCTCAGCAGTAAAGCTTAAGACCTATTATTTGGAGGATCAACAGGCCCTAAACCTACCCGTGAGAGTAATTGAGAAGATCAGCTTTACATTTGCTTAGATTTTTACCACAAGATTGTAATTAGCTTGCTTTGGGAGTAATCTTTCCCACAGTTCACACTAACTGGTACCATAAGACTATGATCCAATTTGCATAAGACTGTTTAAGTCAAAATTAATCTCTATATTTAGGGGAATGTGAGAAGAAGCAGCTATTAAGTTGGTTGGAGAACAGAAATCTATTTAGCCTACTTTCTATCTTCATCAATAGATATTCCAAACTTATTTGCCACCTCCACCTTCTCCTGGTTCCTCACTGAGTAAGAAAGGACTACTTGTCTGAAATTGTGTGAGGCTTTAAAGCCTCAGTTATTCAAACAGTGTTTGTGGTTTGTCTTGCACTTCACAGTCAAGCCATGTTTAGCATTCATCCAGCAGATTCCAGCAATCCAGCCAACAATCAGCATTTTTGTAGTGCATAAAACTAAAAGCAGTGAGTTACAAAAAGCAACTTTGGTAAAAGTATTTAACCTTTTTTCCTGACTTCTAAAATTTTCATTAACTACTAAAAAACGACAGCAACAAGGAAAATGTCTTTTGAAGATAATGGAAGAGTGTTTCCAGGGGGAAAATACTTGATTATGGAAAGGAAGATATTTAACAATAAAACACACCAGCTGGCAAACCTTTCGAAAATTGAGATTCAAACCTTGCAGTTAATTTGCCCATCTCTTTTGTTTTGTGACTACATCACCCCAACAGATGTCGTGACATTCAAAACTGTTCAGAAGGGAGCAGTATTTTGTGAAAAAGAAATGGTACAATATACCAAAGTGTGCAACTGCTTCTCCATTAACTACACCGTGAGAGGACAGGCTACAGGTTCAAAGGAAAGTGAACCTGTCTTTAAAGGAATTCTTCAGCCATATTTGATTCAGTCTCTTGCCTTGGACACAGTTTTAGGATTATCTCTCAAGACAGGGAACACATTATTTAGGGCTCAAGTCCACCAAAAAAGATCCAAAGCCAATTCTTGTTATTTTTAAGTCTTTGCCAGTACTCACCTACACTTATGGATCCCGGTTCTACTCTTACCTTAATTCCCAATCTATTTCAAAAACTGCTTCCTCTTGTGTCTTAAACTTTCTCTTCAAATTTAGAACCCTGAATCATTACACAGGGCATGAAACCACTTCTTTCACAATTGTCTTCACCTCCAGTTGAAATCATGTCTGGTTTTCTTCTCAAATAGTATCTCAGTCACGTTATATTCTTTCAACCTTATCCTCTGGTTTTGCCCTATCTCTGAGTTATTTGTAGTTCAAAAGCAATAGCTTTTTGCTTCAGAAACTTAATTCTTATAATTTTTTTCAAGTCATGAAGAGGTTTATAGGTCAACTGGAGTTCTCCAGAATACTTTCACAAAGCAGTAATTGCTTTAAGGCAGTGCCTGACGCCTTCCTCTGTAAGACAACGAGTTTTCTCTTACCAAAAGAACGCTGGTTCTCAAGTGAGACTCAGGTGATCTGAAGAGGAATCTTCCACAGGTTTCCAGCAGGGTACATGCCATTTCAATATGGTGATGAGAGAAGTCTGACAGAAGCATCTAGCATGTATTTATATAGAAACACAGCTCGTTAAACATCTTTTTCAACTGCAGAAAACATGAATTTTTATCTACCAGACTGTATACTCTTTACGAAAAAAATGCAAGTTGATTTCACTGATCAGCTCAGTCTTATAAGAACAGTCTACAGACCCCAAGTTTAGGTTTCAGAAATGGGAAAACCAGGGTGCTTCCCAAGACTAGCATAAAAGGACTACAATACTGAAACAAACAGCACAGCCTCTCCCATACCCCTTCCAACTTGGTCATCTCTGCTTTAAGATTCCTGCTGCTAAGACCTGAGGATCCCCAAATAATACTGCACAATGACACAGTAACTTTAGAGCACACCTAATTTAAATATTTTAAGTTAAGCAATAACAACTAATCAATCTTTGAATGTTACAGTATTTTATAACTGAGGGAAGAGAAATGATGATTACAATGTTTTAAGAATTCAGCTTTGAAAGAATAGAAACTATTCACAGAAAGTAATCTTAGGTAGCGAGTCTTCAAACACCTTTTATTAAAGGAACTTCTATTGTTTAAAATATGTTTTTTAATTTGGAACTTGACATCAAAGATAAGTTTGAATGTTTATCAGCATGTAAAGTGAGATGATGTGCTTAGAGATTAATACTCTCCAATGATTTGTTTTGTTCCTCAACAAACAAAAGCTCCTGCTAAAGTGGCATAAAAGCCTCTCCTTGCATCACTAAAAAGGTTTTTGCCTCTAATCCCTCCCCCTTATTGATACTTTTTCTGCAAAAACATCAACTGAAATCAACATAACGAAAGTTTTGCCATGTATAGCTGATTAATAAGTAGCAATGTCTGCCAGACTTACAAAGAACATTATTAGCAGTTTATGTCCAAAGATGGAAATTTATTTTAACACATTCCTACCATTAGAAAAATTAAAACATCCCATAACATCTATAAAAGTCTCCTCATTCACAGTAACAACAGACATCAGGGTTTAAAACACTATGTAATGACCTCAGAAAACATCAGCAATAGGAAAATGAAGGGGAACAGCATGGGGACACATGTCAGCATATGCAGGAGCACAGGAGTATCATAAACTAACCTTTAAACAGTGGAGAGTATCATTTTTGGAGAACATCTTAAACTTGGTAAGCTCACCAATGAACCTCACAGTCTTGTTCTTTGTTTCAATGTTGATCTGGTCCTTTTTTCTTACCTAAAAATTAAAAAAGATTGATTACAGGCCATCAAACATACCCACCTCTTCTAAATTACGTTGACCTGAGCATGCATAAGCAGCTTGGGAACTCCGTAGTGTTTGATATTGGTATCCCCCCACCTCCCAAAACCACTGATTCCTCTGACATTGCTTCAGTTACAGACACTCCCCTCCTCTGCCACAGTGAAGAAGTGATTAAGTATTCTAGATTCTGCATTTTCAGAATCAGCAAGAAGTCTCTATATGAACGAGGTCACTTGTATAGTCCTCAAGGAAATGTTAAACATTGATGGCTTTTTCAAGTCAGACTTAATAATGACATCCAACATAATTTTACTAATCAAGCACAAATACATATCTATGTCTAAATGTAATCCACAAAATAAAAGATTGTATTTCCCCAACGGAAAGAGGTTTTTCTAAGAACAGTTAAATTCAGATAGTTAAGATTCAAATAAGTCTGAGCAATTCGTACACTTTTTTAATGTCGGTTTCAGAAAAAAAAATGAAATTTGTTCCATAAGACTCAGAAAATGGTGAAGAAATCACGATCATAACCAGTTTGAGGACAAAACTCAAAAAAAAAGGTAAAAAACCAACACTGAAAAATACAATTGGGAGGAATAAAAATTTTGATTGATGAAAATTGTAAAACGTAATTTGAATTAAATACTGTATTACAACACCAAATGTGTTTTATTTTCACCAGAGCATGACTTTTCAGATTGGTTAATGTGAATTCAGAAAACTAAATCACCAAAACACACATGGAATCTGAAGTCCCCTTTCAGCATGGAACAGAGATCCTCTGCTACATCCGACATACAGGGATGCAGCGTGGCAACCAGCCTGGCATAAAACGGCAGCAAATCCAACCTGCAAACAAGGGAGAGGACAAAAGAACTTAGACAAAAATGTATTTGTGTCCACAAACAGGGGAACCATTTCAATTGTGCAAAGAATGAATGTGCATATACTGACTGAACACACACAGGCAAGTTTCTGGGCTTACTTCAGATTGCAATATAATTTAAAATCAACAATACAAGAAGGTAAACTACCATGTTCTGTTGGAATCCTTCACAGGTAATTTCCTTTTGAAGCTAATGCCTTAGGTAAAATGCCAAATACCATCTTAACTACTGAATTTGACCTTCAATAAATTACCAGACACAAACAAAATTCAGACCCATCTCAGCAGGCAAAACAAAAAATCCTTACAGACAACTCCACCGGTCATGGAAAGGTTTGAACGTTTTTTCTGTAGCAGGAGACATAGCCAGGAATGTAGGAACACCTTGAGATTTAAGGTGGTCAACTTCTAAATTAATGTAGTAGTTATTACACAAAACAAAGCTTGGCAGATGTGATGTGGCCACCCTTCTCCCAAAAACTCAGCTAGGACTCCCACAAATGGTAAGATTTCCAAGATTTCTATAGAACTTCCCTTATTTCCTTTTTCTTTCCTTGATTACATGCCTTCACACTCATTTCCTTTGCACATTTATGCAAACCAGCTGTGTGCCTGCATCATTTTGATGCACACCACTGCACTCTAAGGCCTCATAATATCATTTAACAAGCTGAAGGAAGTATTTGTGGTTTATTTGCAGCCTGTCAAGTTTATGCAGTAAACAGATGAACTGTAAAACAAGCCTAAGTTTTTAAATAGAGAGAAACATTCTAGATTTTCATGCTTCAAGTGAGAAATTGCCTGTAAGGGAAAAAAGGGATCTTGAGTTTACTCTGTATGAAGGATTAAGGCTTTCCCTACTGCTAAAGAATGGAAAATAAAAAGAAAAGAAAAAAAAAGCTGATAAAAATCCAGCACAGCCAATATAGAGCTTGTCCTGGCACAAAGTAAAACTGGAAAAGCCAAGCCCAAAACCCCAAAGCAAAGCATCCCTGACTGCCTCCCTTCTCCTTTCTACTTCTATGTCACTAGAGCACACTTCCAAGATCTTTAATATCCACTTGCAGAAAAATTATGTATTAAATTGGGGATTAGAAGCATCAGAACATACTCCCTGAAAGAGGCACAGCTGAGCAGCCTCCTGGTAACACATGAAACTCCTGGTGAAACATTGCAGGGGCCTCAGTTACCTATTTAACCATTTTTATCTCTTTTGTTAATCAATAACTGAAGCAGTATTTACATTTTTCAAGCTTGTCAAGGCTGACTACCCACAGCAAATTACCACCATGTTATGAAGCATTTAGCCATTAACTTGGAGAGAAGTGAAAGTCTCATTACTTCACACACACATCCAAAAGTCAAACTCAGAAAGGGCTGTGGCTGAACTGAGGGGGTGTATTCGAACTGAGGGGATTTCGGTATGGCATCTCTTTTAAGACAAACACCAGAAAGTTTTATTCTGGTCTGAACAAGCACCTGCTTGCTGAGAGCTAATAATTTCATCTCTGTAAACTGAACGCACCCGAGGGAAAATTAAAGTCTTAGAGCACATTGTTGTTATTCCCTTGCAGGATACAAAAGGTCTCTTTATGGGGAACCATACTAAGGCTGGGCATTTCTAAATAGGTGAAATGTAATAAGGAAAAGCCCTGGGTCAATTACTCTGAAATTGGCAATCAGAGATTGAACCACTTCCCCCTCAGAGGAGACCAAAATTTGTGCTCAGCAGTGGGGACATTGCAGTATCAGTGGCACCATCTACTGGTACCTGCAGTGCTTTTCTCCAAAAGCATTTCTTCCTCCAAAGAGGGGAAGAAATCAGGTAGAAAAACCCCACAGCATTGTCTTCTCTTCCTGCTCTTGTCCATTATGAAGCAAGATCTGGCATCGGGGATGAGTCAGTTACTCTCCCAAGTCCATGTTAAGCACCCTGAATTTAGACCACCAGAATAAAAAAATCACTTTTTCTGCCCATTGTCAGTTTAACCACAGACCTTGGACTGAAATCTAGTTAGCTCTGGATCTCAGGATCACAGGAACTGCACTTCAGGGAAATATATAAGAGCCCATCTTCTTTGCTGAATTTCAAATATTAGTTCATTTTAAAAAAATCCAAACAAAAAACAACCCAAAACTTGTCTCAATGAAAGTCCTAATAGCAACCTCTCTAAAATGGATGCATCCAACATTTCATACCCAGGAGTGAAGGAGTGTTTGGTACATTTCCTAGTTTCTGGGATTCTCAGACAAAGCTCAAAGAATGAAACACTGGAGCAAGAACTCCTGCTCACCAGCATAATCGTAATCCAGATGAAAGCAGTGTATTCACGGGGCATGAACAGGTACAAAGTGCCACCCACACTGTTCCCTGGGAAGAGAAGGATGTCGTGGAATGGGAATGCTACCAGAGAAGCACTTGTTACTTCTCTGCCTTGCAATGAACTCCTTGATCTCCGGCACGTCCCTCGATTTTATCCTCAACTGAGACAGGCCAGTGAGACACTGGTAAGTCAAGTTCAGTTGGACAAAAAGGGCTTTGCTACTGGGAATTCTCAGGATGAAGAGCATGAAGAAGGGAGATACACAGCAGGTTTACAACTTGGGAGTTAAAATGTGCAGAACCATTTAACCCTTAAGAAGCAGCTAACTTCTGAATTCAGAACCACCAATAATGCTGGTAATTTCCATAGCAACAAATGGTTAGCAAACTTGCAACTTTCACAGATCATCACAGATGGAAAAATAAATAAAATATCAGAAGCCACAACAGCCCCTCTTTACTGCTTAGCATTTCATAGAATAGTTTAGAATTTAAGGCCTAAAGAGAGATTTCAAACTTCTCTCACTAAAGTTTAAAAAAATGCAACAAAATTGAGTACGCAGTTAAGCCTAAATAATGATATCTATCTGTACAGGAAGAGAATTCAGTTAGACAGCAAGGAATTACACATAAAAGCCCCGAAGGCTATGAGCAGTATGGGTTAAGCCACTCCCTGTAGTCCTGAATTAAAAGGCTAATATTTAATTTCAAATCAATCCTCCAATGCAAGTCTGAAAGCCACTTGGATGCTAGCACTGAAAAAATCTTTTTAAAAGGCTTTCTGTTCTGTTGGCTTGGAGGTTCAAATCACAGCTGAAAATGTAAATGCAACCCATTCATCACTATTCAAGAGAGCAGGGCAAAGATGGTGTATTCTAACTGATCTGCAGCGAGTTGAGGAAGAAATGACCTTTTTTATCAAATTAAGTTTTCTGTCTTGAAGAATCCTGATTTGGCCCAATCTATGCAGCCCTAGTGGGAGCAGGAAAGCTCCCTGGCAACACCACATAATGACCTGGACTTCACAGTGTCTGCATTGCTCATCTAACACGAAACCACTTTTACGCTTTCTTAGTGAAAGCATCGTGTCTGCACATTTCCCAAAAGTGAGCTCGAGAGAAGAAACAGAATTTCTTCTGTTATTGGAATATCTCATTGTGGCTGCCAACAAAACAGCTACACTTAGACAGCGTTATCTAACATGCTTGGAATCTCAATGCTTTTGGAAAACACACTTCTTTGTCTGTACCTTATGAGGACACTGTTCCCCTGAACCTTTCACAAAAAAACCCTCCTCAAAAACACAACTGTAACAAGCTTTCTTCTCCCACAGTATCTTGGGGGGAATATTGTAGAAATACCTTGAATTAGTCAAAACTAGTACAGAACAACAATAATGGGAAGACAAGACATATCCCTCTGGCTCAGTGAAGAGGTCCACAGAGCACAACCATTGTTAATGCACAGCACACAGAGACTCCAGGCAGCACGCTGCGGAATATAGAGAATTTTCTGCAGCAAAAAGGACTATAAATGTTGATTTCAGGACAGACAGTGGAACTTCTCCTTTACCAACTGCAGTAGTACAGTAACTTAAATAATAGGATAGATTGTCCTTTCAAATCCTCTGCATCTATGGGCAATTCAGCTGGTATTTACACTGCAACTGCTTGTAGTTCAGAACAAGCAGCTCAGACAACATCCTGCTTCTGCTGCTAAGTAGCCCAGAGACTCGATCACTAATGCAGGTAAAAAAACGTGCAGATATATGCAACTGAACTTCAGATCTTGCAGTTGGAAGCTGGAGTAGTCATTAGTCCAGCAGGTCTGGAGAAAGGAAAAGGTATCAAAAAAGAATTGCACATGGAATGTTAATGCTTCCCAACCATTACAGACCAGAACTATCATGAAGTAGCAGCTACTTGAGCCAACCCACCATCTATTCTAGTCTACTGAGTTCCTATAGAAAGCTTAATCTTTTGAAATTATTACTTTTAAAAGAAATTTGTAGCATAACTACCATGGGGAATACAACAAACCAGTGGCAATGTAGATACTACACAGATTTCTAGTAACTTAATTGTGTTCACAGTACAGCCTGATCAAAGACACTTTTTTAATAGCACAATATACTAGGAATTTAACTTTTCCTTTCGTGCCATCTGTGAAATCACACTGCTGAATTTACAAGTCATCATGCTGATCTTGTTTGAAAGTCCCTCCTTTTGCTGTGCACAATGCCTACAAGTTCCTCCAGGTCATTATCACCTAGCACACTTCAGCAGATTATGCAAAAAAAAATGGATTTTGAAAGAGGTTCCACGAGTTCACGATCAATTTGAGCAACCTGGAATCCACAGCCCCAGGAAGAAATACAGGGCAGTGGTACAAACATTGCTGTATGGTCACAGGCCAGCCAACAAGCCACTTCCATTTTGCAAACATGGAAAATTCTCTGAAGACGAGAGTCTAAGTGATCCTGCTGAGTCCCATTGTTACAGATGTTCTAGGCTGTGAGAAAGTTCTTCTCACATCACGTTTTGATGCATTTCATGAACACTAGAGGCTGACAAACAGAAATGTTACCTCTTCTGCAACTTATATTTGGGCTGAAGAGCACCTTTTTACTTCTAACACAGAAGACATTCAACTGCCTGTCTCCGTCAGTAATTCATAATTCAGGCACAATGAGGCCTCTGTCAAAGTCTCCAAAGACTGAGGTGTCAAGCTCATAATTCTGAGAGACAAGAATACAGAAGAGAATGAAAGTTTACGTGTACTTCTAATTGCAAAAACCAGTTTCAATGCAGAGTCAGGTTAAGGGCTCCAGTCAGCAAACCACTGGTTTGCACACAGCTAAGGGTTATTAGCACAGCAAGGCTTATTACAGGTGGATGTGGGAATTAAGGTTGAAAACACAGTGCAAGCTGTGATTAAATGTAAGGAAAACCAAACATCAAAGTCTGTTTATTCAGAGCACTAGTCTACATATGTGTTGAGACAAAACAGACACTCAAGGTATGTTTTTTCCCCCAGTGTTAAAAGGGAATGGAATCAAAGCAGTGTGAACTCCAACAGGAATTCCAAGACGATCATGGAACACTTTAAACTAAAAGCAGCATCAAAACAACTTCTCATGACAAGCAGGGCAAGTTGGGGCAAGAAAAGTGACTTCTTCATAATTTCACCTATTTAAGGCACAAGTTTACCAGAGAACAGAGAAATGTACTATTCGACCAATGAATTCAATGTTTTAATATTTCCAACTGTTTTTGGAAGCAGGGCCCTTCCTGTAAGTGCAGGAAACTCACTTACACAAAGAGAGACAAGGAGAAACAGCAAAAAATCTACGTAGAGAGACATACACGGACAAAAGAGGTTCAAACTGGCTGGCCTAGAACTGCCTGTTCCAGAAGACACAAGGCTATTATAAAGGCTATGTACGATATCAGAATTCACATCTCACAAGAAATCCTCCTTCCTAAATAGCACACCGTGCTCTTAACTCTCCACAGGTTGTTCCATTGAAGAGTGCAAGTTGTCCTGCATGAAATATATCCTCCCTTTTTTGTAGAATGTAGGTTTTGCTGTTGTCTTCTTGGTTAAAACTGATGAAATCATCTGCTATAAATACCAAGTCCCAGAGAAAAAAGAAATTAATTATTCAAAACTAACTTCTGGTAAAATAGTGTGGTGAACTGATTGATCACTGATACTAAATATTTCCTTGGTGTTCCAGGATAAGCCATTCCAGAAGTGCACATCAGGACTGAACAAATGCAACTTAGAAAATGCACTGGTTTTAAAAAAATCCATATATATGTTAACTAATGAACAGGTGGATCCAGCTCGTTCCCCTTCAGTTCTTACCTTTGTCTAGGAACTATGAAAAGCGCTCGTACAAGTTTCCTTCTGTTGGCTTTTGTATTCATATTCATGCAGAAATCCATTGCTGCCTATAAAGAGAAAAGTCAATGCAGTGGGTTTTACTCAAAGTAACAGAAAATGCTTTTCAGAGGTGGCTTTTACAGAGCTATTCCTACTACATGCAGCTGCTTTAAAAACAACCATAAAGAAAAATTTTCTGGTTTGTATGGAGCTGACATAGTTAAAAAACATGGAATATAGACAAATTAAAAATTACTTCAGCTATTGCCAGACTCCAAAGCTTCAAATCCTTATTTCCAATCTATCAGATCCAGCATTATGGCTTTTAAGAGTGGACAAACTTAAAACTGTGACTGTACCTTGTCTATGAGGTCTCTGTTGACACAATTTGGAAGCTGCTGAAGAAAAGCATCTACTATCAGTTTTAAATGAGATCCAGTACTTGCTTCTTCATCCTCTTGTTCTAATGGAATGAGATAAACAAGACACCTTTAAGCTATGAGATACAAGGATTTACCATCACATTCCCCAAACACAGTGCATTTCTTACAGTTGATAAATCTTCACCCACAGATTAAAAAAAATACAAGATTCTGGCCTCAACTACAAAGACCTCACCAGACCAGTTCTCCTACAGTTACCTTCTAATTGCAAAACTTGTGGTGTGCTTCAGAAATTTTCCAGATTTTATTCTTCAGTCCTAGAGAAGAGTTTAGTTTACTCCATAACACGAGTTATAACATCAGCACTTGGGAAGAACCGTTCCTTGGCCAAGGGAACACAAAAGAACATTGCTTCCTGACAAAGGAGCCTGATAAAGTTTGGTTTTCTTTCACTTTGAGGATGCTCAGGGTAACAAGGACACCTGGGAGGTGTCTGAAAGCAAAACGGAGACAGACAGACAGACTTCAGAGAGGAGAATGTGGTGGTGTGGTGGAAATCACACACAAGTAAACTACAGAACACCGAACATGTGGTGAAGTCACTCTGTATTTACAAGCCACACAGTAAGACAAACTCTTATCTTGAAAGCATCAAGTTCCTTTTTAAGTTACTGCAAGGAGGAGATAACAAAGATGTTACATTTCTCTTGTTTTTGGGGGCAGGGGTTGAGCTCAGATAAACACTAAGAATTGCTCCAAGGAACACTGCCAGCTCCGCCAGCCACCCAGTCCTGAAGGTGCCAGAGATCAAGTCAGACAACATCCCCCCCTCTCTAGCACAGGCAAGTACAAGTCAGAAGAACAAGAAGTCATTAAGGAAGGAGTAAAAGAAGAAAAGGAAGATGTTCCAGGCACTCAGACAAAAGAGGTCCATGAAGTTTTAAATCTTTAATTGAACGCTGACTCTCTCATCACCCATATACTCAGAGTTCACTAACATCCAACAGCTCAAACACAGCAATTTGTAGATCTTGGTTTAATGCTTTTTTCCATTTAAATATTTATAGCTACACCTTCCCGTCTCCTTCCTTTTCCCTTACAGCAATTAGTTGTCTCACCTCAGCCTTCTATTGAAACTGACTCAGTGTTCTTTAAATTAAAAAAATAAGTCTGATAATTCAGTTACTTTTCAAGACACTCTTTCAAGAGGCCTTGCACAATTTCAATAGTTCCCCAAATTTATCTCATCTTTCACTGGTCCTCTCCTCCACTGGAGGGCTACAGATACTCTCACATTGTATTTTCTCACCACAGTATGTGGATTCTTTCCAAGTGGAAAGGCTATTTTGCACTACCTGAAGAAAGTCTGGGACTTAAGACAGAAAATACTACACTGACAAGAAATAAAACTGGTCAGGGCTCCCTTCTCTAAGACAAAGTATGTAATTCATGCATAAAATTAGTCCATTTCTTGCTTTTCACACTGATCTTCTTGCATTCCAGTACATCATCACCCCATTTTAAAATTACATTAACTCTTTTTGAAAATTTACTACAAGTAGTAATATGTAACAATTATGGTGAGACTATTTAATAGTCTGTCTTGGTGAAAACGAAGTAATGCAGTATGGTCCTTGTAGAAAGTGAAAGAAGTAGCTTTTTTCTTTTTTAAACCCCTTTATATTTAACCAGAAATGCAGGCAACCCTGCAATTTTCAGGGATCAGAACTGAGAAAGGATCAGAAGACATTAAAGACTTACTGAAGTAATTTCCTGCAAAAATTGGTACCAAACAATCTTCCACTTCAGCAACAAGTTATTGGCTTTCTGCTCTCCCTACGCACACACGTTCTGAGAAAGCCCTGACTCCCTTACAGTTCCATCAGTTTAATTTTCACAAAACTGGAACCTTACAGAGGGCTCTCTCCTAGAAACTCTACTCTGCCTGAAAGCTTCAGTCTACCTTGTCCAGTATCACCCACACACTGAGAAGTGCCTTTCTCAAGCTGGCAGCTCTGCCCCTGAGAGGTGAGTTTCCGTCAGGAATTTGATCATGCAGGACCCCTCTTGCTCACATGGTACAAACCAACAGCAGGAGCAGATTGTTGGCTGGATCCTCTTCCCTGCACAGCACCTGAGCATAATGTTAAACACCTTGTTCAAGCGAAGCCTCACTGAGAATGTGTTCAGAATCCACGTCCCACAAGTCCAAAAAATATTTTTAGATCTCTTTTTAATTTCTGCTCTGGAACAATGTCCAAGTGGAGACCAGTGACAACCGGCATTCCTCAGGGGCTGGGACTGGTGCTCTTTAACTCTTTCTGGGACACTGGGATTGAGTGCACCCTGAGAAGTTTGCCAAGGACACCAAGCTGTGTGGTGTGGTCAACATGCTGGAGGCATCCAGCCCCAACATAACAAAGAACATAGACATGCTGCAGAGAGTCCAGGGGAGGGCCAGGAGGATGAGAAGATGTAGTGGAAAGTGTCCCTGCCTGTAGAAGGGGGTTGGAAGTAGGTGATCTCTAAGGTCCTTTCCAACCCAAACCATTCTATGAAGATTAAATTATAAATTCAGGAGATCAGGTAGGATTTTCAGTTTTAAGGCACAGAACCTCTAGCCAGTGACTCCAGATGTGATTTATTTCTTTTTTCACATTTTAGACAGCTTCCTGTTTCAGAAATGAAACATTGGTCCTTGGCAATCCAAAGCAGCAAACCTGATGTGTCTTACAAACTGGCCTCAAAGAAAGCACTTCACTTGCTCCTCTATGGATCTGTCTCGTTTCTCCCTATTTAGTCCCACTGAAAGAAAACTCTGTAATTTGTAAGAAAAAAAATCTTAAGAAACATCATGCTGCTGTTTCCCCTAGTAAAACTAACACAGCTAGGTTTTCACAGGTGCTATTTGCAGCTCTTAACACGTAATTAGAGGCTAGAATTCTTAAATTCTGCAATGTAAAGACATAACATCCTAAGAAAAATCTTTAACAATTAACAAACAGAAAGGCAGAGCTGAATCTTAGATTTCAAGAAGTCAAAACCAGAAAATATTTTATTAGTGCCCAAAGCATTTGATGAGAAAAATCATTTATGCATTGAAGTCTACAAACCTCTTTGTAGTCACTTTTCAGGCAACTGCCTTTACATTTGGTTATTTTTAAAAGCTGTATGAGGGTATCAGTAACTTCCACTACGTAAACCTCTTTATAATACTTTCCAGTTGTATCTGAATGACTTGTTACAAAAATATTTTTGACCACAATCCTAGCAGTTTCTAGCTACCAGTTTCATAAATAAATAAACTAGGCAATCATTCACCCTGAATGCACTCTACAAATACACAAACTAAATACCATCAAGCTCAAAATAACAAATCAGGAGGAAAAAGAATTCTTAAAAGCAGTTATTTTTACCTTGTTCATCAAGAAGCTTCTTTGTAAGATCTTCAGCCTCATCTCCACAGTCCAGCTCCAGTGGATCATCATTAATATCCAGGTTCTCCAGCTCCAACTCCAGATCCTCATTCCCAGGTGCTTCCTTGTTATCTTTGGCATCTTTTGAATCTATTTAAAAGTAGGAGCATTATACTGTTAAATATACACAGTAATGAAAAGAATACAAGAAGAATAGTCACACTGCTAAACCTACACCTCTCCAGTCTTAATCTTACTAGAAAGAAATGGGGCAAAGAATATCTACCTCTTGAGATTATGCTGTCTCATGTGTTAGGTTTCAGTGGTTTGATATCCTTCACACAGCTTTACCCATCCCCTGAAAGCTGCAAACATTTATCTACAGTGGGCCTGGCCATCACATGGAAAGTGCAAGCAAAATAACCCAACTTGTGTAGTGGGAAGGGCAGACAGAAAACCAGCATCCTTTAGTAAATGAGCATCACAGACATTATTCAGAAAGAGCCAGTTTGAAAGATAAAAACACTAATTTCATGTTTTCACTGCATATTCTTCACAGCTCAGCTGATAACAAAATTGACAAAGCAAGGTAAACAGAAACTGTTTTACCCAGATGAAGAACAAAGTAAAAGGCAGAAACAGAGAAAGGTGTTGAAGAAATAACGTGCTATGTAGGAGGTCAAATAAAAACTGTATTTTCTTTGAAAACTATCTATGAATCTCCAGACAAAGATTTAGAAAGAAACAGCTAATGTTTTTATTGGACCACAACACTGGTCTAGGACAGAGCATTCTTCAAGAGATTAGTACCTGAAGTATTTTGCTATTCTTTCAGTCCTCTTTCAAACATTTATTTGTAGACTATTCTTCATTGAAAAAAAATCAAGGCAAATAACTTGATTAAAATATTTAAACTTTCAAAGAAAAACGTGACACAGCTTCTGAACAGTGTACACATCATTTGGAAACACAGACTCACAAAAGAAACAACCCGTTTAGAATCACAGACAAAGTCAGCCTGGTGTGGACTTTGGTGATGTCTCCAGTTCAACCTTCTGCTCAAAGTGGATGAACAGCATTCACATCCCTCAGGTACTTTTCCAGTTCTTTTGAGAAATATCTTTAGACAGAGATTCCAGGCTCCCTGGTCAAGTTGCTCCAAATATTTAAAGATCCCTGCAAGGAAATCTCACAACTATCCAAATGTGCATCTTCTGTTACACTTTGAGCCAGTGATGCCAAATTTTTATCCCATTCAAACTAATGATAACTAAAGCCAATGCCTGGCTGGGAACAGAGGGTTGAGTCAGAAGAACCATCCAGGCCTTGTAGTCTACTGTAATTTTATACCAAGAAAGTCAGTTCCCATTAACAGTTTAGAAAAAAATAACAGTGGAAAAAAATAAGCACTACCATCTTTCAAAGAAGGAAAATTCTCAATTTCTCACAGAAAAGTTGGGATTCACACACACTGGTTAACCTCCAATTATTTTAAATTTACAATTAGATCAATATTAAAATGCATTTACTTTTTTCTTCCTTCAGTACTACTATACCCAGATATAAACCCTATCCCACATAGCTTATTCCCTAAAAATTCATCCAAACTGGTGTCCTGTCCTGATCGCCACAAATTATTTCATTAGAGACTCATTATTTCCATCAAATTTGTACTGCTGTTGGACAACATATGTTAAAATAAATACTCATCTAAGCATCCTACCTCTTGATTCATCTTTGCTGGAATCCTTGTTCTGGGAATATTTTTCATTATCTTTAAACAAAATTGCTGGCACAAAAGCCTTTAAGTCAATGAGATTCTCATAGAAGTTTCTAGCATCTTCATCTTCCCAGATACCTCCCTCCAGGTCATATTCTCCAGGCTTTCCTGGCGTGAAAATATCAATACCAGGTCCATGTTCTGCAAAAACAGTGAAAACATAAGAAAATAATTTACACAAATTTATGATCTTTTACAGGGAGGCTTCTTAAAGACTAAAAAAAATGCTTTTAGAAATGTTAATCTATTTACTACTACAACTGTTTTCATCTAAATATTGCGATGTATACTTAAACACGTTTTTAACAATTCCATCTTAAAATTAGATATATCAAGAAGCTACCTTAAAATTGTAAATTTGATTTTGATTGAAAATAGAGACAGCACAAGAGTGAAACTCAAATCAAGTAAAATCAAGCAGCACACTATGTGGTATTAGAAAGTTATAACAGACTTTAATGACATTAAAAGTAATCACTTTGAGTATGATGAACTACTATCCCACTCAATGGGATGAAGAATGATGTTTAGGAAGAATAATTTTCACTTTAGAGGCATTCAAGAAATACAGCTTTTTTAAGCTCAGGATCATTTCAGGCAAAAGAGACACTCATGATTTCAATGACGTTTCAATTACTCTCAGATTTTAAAGGCACTGAACAGCTGTGTCAGCTCAAAGCTGCACTTCTGCTCAGCAGGTCAGCCAGCCACACCTAGCGACTTCTCTGGCTTAACAATGTGCTCCTGCTCATAACATCACGAGCCAAAAACAGACTTCACATCTATTTTTGAACAATATCAGCTTTTAAAACTCTTAACAGTTTTTAAATATTAAAAACTGCATGATATTGAATGAAAAGGGTCAGGTTAAAAACATTTTTAATTTTCCATTCATTACTATTTTATCTGAAACAAACCTAAAGAGATATTACATAAGTCACCATAACTACACAGCATATACAGTAGTTATGGTTACACCTTAGGTTTAATTACTTTAATGAAAACCCCAAGGTATTACGCATTCACTGATATCCCTCAAGGGGAAAGCCTAAATGAAACAAAACCAGTAGAAACACACGCGAGGAGGAGGGTTTGCTGAGTTTTCCCACCACATCCAAGCCAAGCCCAGCACTGTGTTTACTTGCTCTAGAACGTGGCTTACCCTCAGGCGTTGGTTTCTCTTGGGGAAGGTCAGGCATGTTTTCATCCAAAAGATCAGCCAGAGACTGCGAATTTGCCAACAGCTTCTGATAGGACATTGCAAATTCCTCATATTGCTTGTGTCGGTCTTCACTCAGCTCTCCCTTGGAGTGCAGAATGCGCCTACAAACACCAAAGTTACAGTAAGACAACCCTTTTTCCTTTAAAGTGTGTTTGAGCTGTGGAATTCCTCTGAGCAGAGTTGATCTGCCCTCCTCAAGGGAACTGTGAGAACTCTGGTTTAGACTGCAACAGCAAAATTTGAGCGATGCTGTTATTTTTCCAAAGCACACTGAATTTCCAACTTCAATCCCACTGAGGGCAGTACAGCCCCAGAAGCTCTGGCTGCAAGGTCCAAAGAGAGAGGCCAATCTGCTTTCTGCCATGCTTATGCTGCAACAGCCCTGAACTATGAAAAACAGGAAAGCTGGATAAAAGTTGCTGTGCACCTGTAACAATCCATTTCCATATCGTTTAAATGATTACATGGGCTGTCATCACCAGGAGGCTAAAAAAAATTTATGTTAAAAGCAGCCCATTGACTTTCCAACAAACCAAGTTATTTCAAGATTATTGGTCCAAATTAAGTGTAGTTACATTTATTGCTCATTTTCAGTTGCTCTTTGTTTTCTTTTGTGAAACTAGTCATACTTGTTTTAAATTATCATTTTTAAAATTGAGATCTCTTGTCAAAAGCAGCTTGCATTTGAAGGAACAATCACTGCTTACAAGTGCACAGTAAAGCAGTTTTAGGAATACAGGCACTCAACTCTATTTTCTTTCCAAACTACAATTAAGGCCGTCTTGATATTCTGACCAAAAATACCAAGAACATTCAGCGATTTAACCAAATATACAAAACAAAGTAATCTCTGCTAGTACAAAGCTTGCCACAGAAGTCTGATCAAAGACAGTCATCCTTGATTTTGGGCTAAGAATAAGCTGGCTGCTCGTGAGCAGTATCCTAGTTTATCCTGAACTGTGGCTCCCGAGAAGTGCCTTTTCCCAGCTGGCACGATCCATTCCTGTGCTCTGCACGGGCACTTCTTACATGGATGAGGCACAGTCAGGTCTCTACCAGCAAGGAGCACCTTGGGCAGCTGAGCTGTGTGGGGACCAAGTACAGCCAAGACCCAAATGGGCTCAGATCAGACATGGATTTCCAAAGGGAAGGCGACAGAATGAGCTTGCCTAGCAAGATTCCAATTTGTTTTACAGTAGCTTGAGCAACATTAGGAACATGGGACAAGCTGGAACCACTGACAAGGAACCCTGCACTGACATGAAAGCATCAAAAGTCTGAAAAACAGGTGCAAATGCCCCAAGCGCTGGAGCAGATTGTATCATTACATCATCATTTGTATGGTTCCATTACCATTAGGCTTTTATTAAACAGTAGGGATACAATCACAGTCTTGCCAAAAGACGCAAGTATTTTGTGGCATAAAAAAATCTGAAGTAGTTTAAGCAACACAAGTTGAGGGATATCAATCTTGGCTTTTTTCCAGTTCCAAGTTAATTGTAAAACTAAAGTCATCTTTGTACACAACACAATCACAGGGCCAGCAACCAAATTCCTCAGACCTGCTCAGAACCAGATATGGACACAGGTGTCTGGCCAGAGGGCAAGCAGCAGCAATGCTGGCAAAAGTTCTCTTTCTTATCCCTCTGACAAAACACACCTATATAACACGTATTACCTGCTCCTGCAAAGTAGAGCAACAAAAACGAACACATTAAATAACCACTGACAATTTCTAAAGTGCAGTAGCTCAGTCTGGATTCAGGAAACACGTGAAGTGCCAATTCACAGCTTTTCCATGGAGACAGCTGCCCATTATGTACATATTTTAAAGTTTAAAATACACCAGCAGCCTTATAAACATGAGCACTGAAGCTCTGTGCTATTATTAAAAACCAAAAAAGCAAAGTGCTGTAACAAGAGCACAACAGTTTCAGTTCCTAGTTTCAGTTCCCAGAAGATGTGTTAACAAACTCAAGGAAGCCACAGCAGACAAAGCAAACTTTAAAAAGCACAGTTCTTTTCTGAATGCAATTAAAAGTACAGCACACAGCACTTGTCTTACTTCATGACTCTTCAAAGTACTACAAAGCAAGTTCAGCACATCTTAAAAACACCCCTAATTCAGACAAAAGCAGTTTCTTCCACACCTACAACTCACTTTTGAAAACTCTCTCCAGAATTTGGAAATTAAGTTGTTTCCTCTCAGTCCCACAGCCTGACAGGTTTAGCTGTGCCTTCAGCTGTGTAACCAAATAACCACCAGGCTCTACTGTCAAAGCATAACCCAAGGTAGTTTTCCTAATTATCCACTTATCCAGAAACCCTTGTGTATAATAAAGCTTTATTTTTACCTAAATGATTTGCAAGTAGCACAGTACTAAAGCACTGTTAATTTATAATATTAATTTTCAATTAAGTCAACCAACCTATACAGCTTATTTCAGTCACTCTCCTGACACAGATAAATTCATGAGTTATTTACCTGACAAAATATCATAACCTAAAGACATGACACAGTTGATGCACAAGAGAGAACAGTTCAGTCCCTGTTCACTTCACTGATTCTGGAATAACAGCGTGAATAAAAACGGTTGCTATCAGCAAAAGAGATCAAATTTTTAATACACAGAGAACCGTTATTCAATAAGATTATTGGTTGCTTTTTAAAAACAAAACAACAACCAAACAAAAATACCCCAAAAAACCCTCACCCACCCACAGAAAACGATGCAAAAACAAGGAAGCAACCAGTTGCACAATTACTTTCCCCAAATTCATAGTTTAGGAAGCATTCACAGACTTTTTACTAGGCAAATTTGTCTTGCCTCACACCTGGCACTTCCATAGTGTGCAAAAGCCAGGAATCTGTTACTGACAACGTTATTAGGAAATAAAATTTGGGATGGAAGTTTTTTGATTCTTGTTTCTTTGATAAAACCTATTTCTCAACTTTTACTAAGGCGTTAAAATGAACACCTTGAAGTTCAGAGGGATAAACAATAGAGTTCTCTTAATCCAGTGATAAATGATACTTCTTCACATTCCTTTCCCAAAGTAAAACTTTGCACCCAAGTTCACAGGGATAACTCAGATGAGGATGTGCACAAAGAGGTCCCTTGTCTGATCTACTCAAAGCAGGCTGAGTGATCAGACCAGGCTGCTCAGAGCTCCATCTAGTCATTTTAGTTATTTTAGTTATCTAGTCATCCAGTTATACAAGTAAATATTAAAGTATATTTCCCTCTCCCAGATCACTTATATTGTTCCTCCTTGGTTTCTTAACATACTTCATTCATACCTCTTGGAAACTTGTTTTGCTTTATTTCTTATCCTGTAGACTTTATAACACTCACTCACTGAAATGCCAGCCAGAATCAATGTGCCCAGAATCAATTACAATTGTGATAAACAGAGGTTCATATTAAACAACTTCAAAAAAATAACTAAGTCAATAACGCACTTTAAACTAATAAGGCACTTGTAGAGACAACAGTACCTCAAAAGTCAGTTCATAGTCCTGTGAAATACAACACTTGGCTGACTGAGACCAGATAGGGCTGCAGCACAAAATCCATCAGCACAATGATCCTTGTTTTGGGAACATGAAATTTTAATGTACTCCAACCACACATAAGACTCTGAACTCTTGTCTAGCCTTTTAGTTGGAACTGTGTCTACACCCAGTAACACATTCATTTCTATCTGCCTGGAATGCCTCCAAAAGGTTTTAAGAATTACTCTGTTTTAAGATCAGCAGCTGGGTTTAGGCTGGCTCCAATAAGGAGAACTCAGGATGCCTTAAAGAAAACAATTATTAAACAATGTGAACATGGTAGAAAGTTGATCCCAAAGGTGTGTATATTCATGCCCTGCAATGCTAGTATTACATACAGACATTTAAGAGGATTTGAGTCAAATTCTCTATGCCCTCTATTTTAATATAATAATATAAAATTTGCCCACCCTGAAGTGTAATGGCTACCTTGTTAATCTAAACTGATTTTTCCTCCATGCTGGTACACTAAAAAAGTAAACAAGCCAAGCCATTGTGGCATATGCTCCATTAGATACATGGGGGTGTAAAGGGAGAAATCAGACTGTGCCAACTGGAAAAGGACAGTACCAGCTGGGAAAGCAGCATTGCTCTCACACTGATAAGGAAATGAAGTGAATTAAAGCTAAAGGTCAACCTCCCTTTTCTTATTCAAAGAGTCTGTTTGGTCTTTGTAAGTATTTAGATCAAATTTAGAACTTCTTTTAGATAGAGTGCAGAACACACTTATCTTCTACATGCTGCTAACAGACTTAGTTTATAAATACTGCAAGAAATCTAGGCATTTAATAAATAAACTATTTTTAAATTCACAAATAAAAAGCAACATTCAAGTGTCACCTGTTTTGTCTTTCAATATTTTGTAGCTCCCTGTGGTCCCTTTTCAGGTGTTTGGTCAAAGACGTAAAATATTCCTTCAACAAATTCTGGAAAGGCTGTTGTTTCTCTGGGCTAATTATCTCACTAGGAGGAAAGCTCAAGTTAAACTTCTCTGCAACAGTTTTTACTTTCCTTGGTACCAAACCAGCAATGTCATCTCCACAGTGCCGACAAAAGCTGATAACCACAGAAACATGAGTGTGGGATTCCCGGTCAGCGTTAATAATATTTTTAAGCTGCTCATAGATTAAAGACAGACCTTCCTTGTCAGTGAAAATCCCAACTATTGTCAATTCTGCGATGAAACGCAGATCAGTTCTTAACTTGGTAATGTTGGGAGTTTTCTCTTCTTTCCTTGCCTCAAAATGTTTTTTCCAAGCCTGAAGTAAGGAAGGAGCAAAATCAGCGTATCGCTGGTGGAAGAGGGAGCACAAGTGCACAGCGCAGTTCACATCCGAGATTTTCAGTTTGGCCTCCACAATAGAAGCTACTGCTTCTGCAATGTATTTGCTTAAATTCAGGCTATTAAAGTCATGGGACAAGGAGTCCCTTTGTTGCTCTGTGATGGTTTTTAGCTTCTTAACAAAAGCTGTGTTCTTCTTCAGACTGGAGTCCAGCCTGCTGAAGAAGTTTTCCTCGGGACGATTGTCCGGTGCGCTCTGGTTTTTGCTGCGGAGCTCCTTCCTTGCCTGATGGCGCTCCCAAGCCTCCTGATGGAGCTGATGTGCTTCCTCTTTTTCCCTAAGAGACATAAAAATTAGTCATTTTTGTTACAGAACAAATCATTTTGCTACTTGCACGATACCAGTTTCAAAGGGAAGAAGGCCATAGTTGGAAGCCTTTCAGCAGTTCTAAACACAACTTCCCTTTAATACTCTCTTCCTAAATATTTACCAAGTTAATCCTAGAAAGCTGAAGCATCTGCTTCATAAACTCTGTTTAATCTTTGTAATGTAAAAGGCAAGTACTCCTTGTTACAAAAAAGAATTCTCAAATATTTCTATGCAGAACATATTAATCCCAACAGACGTCGAAAATATAAACATGAAACTTGGTTTACTCCAGCTGGAGTTGAAGCTCTTTCAGAAGGAGACAACAGCCTTTCAACAGGTCGCTCTATTATACAGCTACAGGAAATCTTTTATTCCCAGACTACTGAAATTACACAGAAAATGTTAGATAGGTGAAATATATCCGTCCCAGTTAGAATTTGGCCATCACATTGCCTCAATCTGAAAAGTGACATATTTCAGACATAATGTCCAGATTCTTAGCTTTATTGGTCTAAACATGCAACTTTCAGCACTGTAGTACCCTTGGACAACATATCAAGAAACACTGTCCTGGTAATACCACATATTACATTGCCAGGTTACATTCAAAGTTTGCCATCCAGGTATCAATTGTCTGTGTTTGATTAAAAGAAATTACATTTATTCCTCACAGCAGATTTGCTCCTGGTATGATCCACAGACCTGTTAAGAGTAGGTATTCCAAATTTTATGGTGCTAACATGTCTCCATCTTAAAAGGAACTCCTTCTTTATTGTGCTGGTTTGGGCTGGGACAGAGTTAATTTTCTTCACAGTGTATGGGGTTGGTGTGGATTTGTGCTGCAATTGGTGTTGCTAACACAGGGATGTTTTCATTACTGCTGGGCAGGGCTTACACACAGTCAGGGCCTTTTCTGCTCCTCACCCCATCCCACCAGAGAGGAGGCTGGGGGTGCACAAGGAGCTGGGAGGGGACACAGCTGACCCCGACTGTCCCAAGGGATATCCCAGACCACGCAATTTGACATACAAATCTGGGGGAAGAAGGAAGAGCAGAGATGTTCAGAGTGATGGAGCTTGCCTTCCTCAGTCACTGTCACATTTGATGGAGTCCTGCTGTCCTGGAGATGGCTGAACACCTGCCTGCCCACAGGAGTGGGGAATGAATTCCTCGTTTTGCTTTGCTTGCACACACAGCTTTTCCTTTATCTATTTAACTGTCTTTATGTCAGCCACAAGTTTTCTCACTTTTACTCTTCTGATTCTCTTCCCCATCCTGTTGAGGGCAGCGAGTGGCTGTGTGGGGCTGAGTTGCCGACTGGGGCTAAACCATGACATTCATTCAAGTAAAATTGTGCATTACATGGTCGTCATATGCAGAACACCATCAAAGCTCCATATTAGAGATTAAAATAACAGACTTTACAAGAGAAAACTCAAAACTATGTAGAAGTCATAAAGCATACTCAGACAGCCACATAAAACTTACAACGTGACACACAACTTCTCAAAAGTAACTCAAACTATTCATCTTTTATAACTCTGCCCACGACCTTGGCAGCAGAACGACAGCATCTGGCCCAATTAAACCATTAAAAGACAACTTACTTCAGTTGAGCAGCTGCTTCTTCTTGTTTCTTTTTCTCTTCCTCCTCTTGTTTCTTTTTCTCCTCTTCTTCAAGTTTCTTTTTTTCTTCTTCTTCTTTCTTCTTTTGTTCCTCTTCTGCCTTTACTTTATCCTCTTCTTTTTTCTTCCGCTCCTTGTCTTCCTTCTTTCTTTTATCCTCTTCCATTTTCTTCTTTTTATCTTCAGGAACCTTTAAAGTCTCTCTCTTCATGCCAACCTTGACATCTTCTTTTGGCTTGTCCCTGGTGCTCACCAGTCGTCTTTCACTAAATTCTTTGTTATTTAGCTGAGATTCTTTTTCTTCCATATTTGCTGGCTTTTTGCGCTCAGCTGGCATCATGTTACCCAGGCAAACCTGCAGAATCAGAGGAAAAAAAGTACTTTTACATTGCTGTTGATATTTCAGTCATTTTTCACAGCCTACTCATATTCAATTAACTCACAAATGCCTGACTCATCAGAGTAAAGGTTTACGTTTCCTTGAACTAAGGAATGGACTTAACATGTAAAAACTAATCATTTTGTAATAGTGTTGTACTGCAAAGTTGTCTTCAGCATGAATTGTGAAGTAAAAGCATCTCAAGTTTCTACAACCGAAGAAATACAAGATCTTGGAATATAAACTGAAATCCATCTGAAAAAAAAATCAAGACTCATGAAAGCAAAGCAACGCCAACTTAAAAATAATTAAGTATTTGATATATCAGCATATACCTGACCTTTCTACACATCTCCTAAGACTTACTCTCCCCCTTCCACTGCTTAGGATCATAGGATAATGCAGGTTTGATGGGACCTCAAGCAGTTTAACCTCCTGCTCAAAGCAGGGTCAGCAAGGAGGTCAGACAAGACTGTTCCAGTCTTGAAAACTGCCAAAGAAGGAGACTGCACAACCTCTCTGGCCAACGTGCTCCAGTGTCTGACTCTCTTCACTGTGAAAAGGCATCATCTTGTTTCATTCCTTCCTCGTCCCTCCCAAGATTTCCCCAGCCATCTCCAGGACCATTCTCCAGCACTCAGCACAAGAGTGAGCTGTGCTGACTAAGCTGGACACACAAACCTCTCTGCCAGCATAACAAACAGAAATAATAACAGAAAGGCCACAATTATGAAGTTATCAAAGCTACAATTCCTCTCTCCTTCTACCCAACCAACATTGTGTGGGAGCTGTAGCCTCTTCGGGGTTCCCAGCCCTGTGAGTTTTGGTTTCACTTGACTAAAGAAACAAAAGGTACCATACACTGAACACCAAAGCGTAAAAACCACAGAATACTTTAGATCAGAAGGAAACTGTGGAGGGCACCTAGTTCAGCCCCCTGCTCCAAGCAGGTCCAATGAGATCAAGGAACTGGCTACCGAAGGTTTTAGTATCTCCATGGACAGAGATGCAATGGCCCCTTCTGGGTCCCTTTGTCAGCACCTGAATAACCACACTGTGAAAAAGCTTTTCCTGGAATTTGCTATGCCCCATCTTGTATCTGCCTCTTTTCACCTTATCCCTGTGCATCTTTGAGAAGAACCAAGCTCCACCTTCTCTATCCTCTCCTGTCAGACTGTTTTAAGACAATACTAAGATTTCCCCCTCCCTTCTCACAGATTAAGAAACCCTCAAGTTCTCCCAGTTTCTCTCAACCTATCATGTCCTCCAGCCTCCTTATGTTCTTGGTGGCCCTCCAGTATGTCAATGCCTTTCTTGGGAACAGAGAATCCACACCTGCATGTGGTGTCCAGATGTGGTTTTGTAAGTACCAAACAGAGAGGGAAGACTCACCTTCCTCAACCTGATGGGTAACTGCTGGTACCAGAGTCCAGAATGCAGCTGTCCCTAATGAAGGGCATTCTGCTGACTCCTGGCAGGATTCAGATGGGCCAGAGAGGACCACAAGAAGCAATTAGAACCACTTAAGCTTTATTTACTTCATTCTACATTGATTTCTTAAAATAAAAAATAATTTTCACATATTCACATGCTTCAAGTTAAATGCATCTATAGCTGGGATACCACTGCATGTGACAACTTCTGAAGAACCATCACTTTATCAGTAACACCAGTTTGATTCCCAATTGCCACCCCTCCTTCTGCCTTTCTGACATTTAACTCTGACTGGATGACAAAAACATGCTAAATTCACAGATTTCCTGCATCTACTTGGAGTAGATAATGAGACATTTGCATTCCAATGTAATGTAGGAGCTTCTAGTATTATTTTTAACTATTGTGAAACATATTTCTAAATAAGACACTACACTAAAGAAAATATCTGTTTCTAAACAAGTATTTCACGTTTCCTCCCCCACCTCCCAAACAATAAGATGACAGATTCCTATACTGACTATCCCACCCATATGGAACTCTGTGTTACAATATTTAAGGTGCTTGTCCAGGTCTTCTGAAGAAAAAATTGTTTGCATAAATTCACAGTGTATTCAGAAGTGGGCAGTGACAACTTACCAACTGGGAACCTATGCAGGACTTGGCCTATTTGACAGCAACTGGCAATAGCACCAAAGAAGAAATGTCTCTGACACTGATTTATGGAAATCAAATCAGCATTGCTTAAACAAGCACTAGCAAATCTGGCTCCCTAATGCATGTCTACAACTAAAAGATTTCACAGCTCAAGATCTCAGACCTACTTGAATTTCAAAAACACTGAACTACATCATCTTAAAACAATGTAGAAATCATCTTATTATGAAATCAGTATTGAACCGAAGAGGGAAGGGGGTCAAGAAAATCCAAGCAACTAAACAGCCCCCCCAACCTCTTCATATTAAAAGGCTGAACTAATTTTTTCTGTATCTGTAGGCCAGTTAAGTGGGACCTGTTCCTCACAGCTTCATCTAGGAGATGAAAATCCTCTACACGTCCTGTTTCAAAATCAAAAATAACTATTTATGAGTGTTTTCTCACTGTGAATCCACACTGGAAATTCTATCAGTTTAAGACAGCTAAATTCTCTCTCCCACCATTTTTAACAAAATGGGTTTGCAAAAGAAGCTTTTAGCATTTAAACATCACCATAATATCTCGCTAGTAGGTGAGGTCCATTAGAACACTGCACAAGACTCTCCAATAACTGTATTAAAATGTTTTTCACCACGAAGTCCATTATAGAAAAGAAAAAAAAATAGTAACAAATTCATTTTAAAAAAATAAAGCATTGGGCTCTGAAAGGTACTAAATTGGGAGCTAAGTTTAAAAGGAAAACATTGGAAGAGAAGGGTTTTTTATGACTAAAGAAATGCTGGAAAAGCATGTCACAATTCCAACACTTTGGCTTCCATCTTTGCCCCCCAACTATTGCCAGTAGGGTAATTCAATTACAAATTGGGAAAAACAAACAAAAAACCTAACAAAACCAGCACAGAACAAAATTCCCAGCTACCCATGTCACCTTTTAACAACATGGTCATTCACCAAAATCATCACGGTTCTCAAGTTCTTAGTAAATTTAGGAACTCGGAATTCTGCATCTGATGTTTGCTTGAATAAAAGACAGAGAAGATGGGATAAAAAGGAAAGGGATGGAGCACAATCAGGCACATTATGATTCCGACCACAAGGCAGTATTACCCACATTTTCCCCACGAACACTAGTGACCAAAACCTCTTGTTTACAACAGATTTCTGTCCTGTATCCCAGAACAGGTATGTTACAATACTCCTCCCTACCTGCTACGTGTACAGCTCCTTATCTCCCAAACCTTTCCGATGGCTCTGCCAGCTCCCTGTGCCTGCAGGAGGAGGCGGAGCAGCCGCTGCCTCCGAGCCACACACAGGCTGATCCAGGAGCCAGCGTGGAGCTACACCCAGGCTGATCCACTGTGGAGACACACACAGGCTAATCCAACGTGGAGCCTCCACTGGCAGACCGTGCAGAACTGTCCCAGAACTGTCCTCTGAGGACTCTCACCCCTCCCCGGGCAGGAATGCGGAGCCAGACCTTGTTACTTTCCCTCAGCTGCCAGTTATCACAAGCTCTGCAGAACGTTCAGACATTGGAATGAAACTGGCTGAAAGGCTCAGAGAGTTGATACCAGTTTGGTTCAAACCAAGGGAACAGTACAGAAGCATTAAGAAAATTTCTACTCAATACCTCCTGTTTATGGGAATGTGTGGGATGAGAAGGCACAATAATGACATGAACTCCATAAGCCAACAGATAGGACAAACCAGCACTGACAGCTGAAAATTAGGAAGGAGAGAATAAAAAGAGAGAAGACAAATATCCATATGCCTCTGGGAGCCCATTTCTGTAGGGACATTTCCATGTTTTAACACTCCTTAGTTTCAGTACCTACAGACAATATTTTTCCAGAGAAAATGACTTCTCTTAATTTTCCAATATTTGACACACCTGAACTTACTTGCAGTTAAGACATTTTCAGTGTAGCTAAATTTCTACTTATATTTCTCTCATACCATTCTTGTAATTTGAAACAATTATGGGACTGAGTTCAGGCTCAGAAACTTAAGAAACACGTCTTGAAATACAGAAGCAACACTTAAGAAAAGGCATCAGAGTACTTACTCTCAAGGAAACCAGAATCATATAAGGTATTCAGCAACATTAATCTACTCACAACTCAGAATAAAGGGATAAACATCAACACCTTGGCTCGCAAATCAATTTTCTCAAGTCAATAAAAAGTCTGTTCTCACAGTCTGCATTAACGATCCAGAATCTCAATCCTTACAAACACACATATGGGGGGAAGAAATACAGCTCTGTTGAACTAAACATATTGAGATTTTTCATGGCTTTTCTTTACAGTCACTGGAAATTAAATTGATTTTTTAGCAGCTCCTTTACTAAAAAAGAGATAGGGGAGATAAAGAACATAGGCAAGATGTCCCACTTCTGACTGGCTGAAACACCTTGCAGAGCAACAAACTCCTACATCACTAGAAAGTTAAGAGTGTCGAAATGAAACGCAACCAGGGTTCTCTTAAAAGCAAGGGCAGGTGAATAAGAAAAACGGGGAAGGTGTGCGAGAAAAATGCCCTGGTCAGCGAGGAGAAAATAACCTTTGCCGCAAGTTTTGGAAGACGAGACCAGGGGCACAAGCAGCAAACCAAACCACGGTGCAGCGACAGGAGCCCCCCCTGCAGGGGCAGGGAGCCCAGAGACCCAGGGGGTGTCCTGAGCGGGGAGGGAGCCACAGGGACGGTGCCACAGGGACGGTGAGCCCCAGAGCCACACCGCGGGCCTGGCCTTGCTGCCCGAACGCTCCCCGAGCTCCGCCGGGTTCGGTGCCGCGGGGAGCCTGCCCAGCGCCACCACCCCCGGGCAGAGCCTTCCCCCGGTGCCCACCCTAACCTAACCCTGCCCCACGGCCCTGCCGGCCCCCCCGGGCACCGACCCGCCCAGCGCCCGCGCGCCGTTCCCGTGTCTCGCACAGCGCCCTGCGCTCAGCCCCGCGCCGGAACGGCNGGTCACCGGGAGCTGCAGAGGCGGAAGTGGCGGCGCGGAAGGGAAAGGGGAAAGGGAAGGAAAGGGGAAAGGAAAGGAAAAGGGGTCGGGCCCGCAGCCGTGGGGAAGGGGGAGGCGGGCTGTGAGTGCCGCTTGCTGGGCAGCCCCCGGCTCTGGTTGTGTCCGCCGTGACGTCAGTGCCGTGACGTGTGTGTGTGTGTGTGACCTCGGGTGTCAACCCCTAAAACACCGCCGGGAACCGCGGCCTCACCGAGCCGTTCCCGGGATGGGAGTCACTGTCCGCGGCTGTGCCGGGGCCTGGGCTGCTCGTTAACAAAGACAGGGGGCTCTGGAGAGGGTCCGGGGCAGGCTGAAGGTGATGGGGGGTCGGGAGCGTCTCTCTGATGGGGAGACACTGTGGGAGCCGGGGGTGCTTAGTCTGGGGAAGAGAACGCTGAGAGCGGATCTCATCAGTACCACATAAATATCTCCAGCGCAGGTGCCAAAGGACGGTGCCAGACTCTGCTCAGTGGTGCCCAGCGGCAGGACGAGGAGCAATGGCCATAAACTAAAACACAAGAAGTTCCACTGCAACATGAGGAAAAACATCTTTCCCTGGAGGGTGGCAGAGCATGGAACAGCTGCCCAGGGAGGTGGTGGAGCCTCCCTCTCTGGAGACATTCCAAAGCCACCTGGACGTGTTCCCATGTCACCTGCTCCAGAGGACCGTGCCCTGGGTGATCTCAAGAGGTCCCCTCCAAACCTAACGATTCTGGGTTTCTCTGATTCTGTCAGAAGGTGTTTTCTAGTCCAAATCTGGTCCTTGCACATTGCCCTCCTGCTCAGGCACTGTTCCCACCCGCACACCCAAAAGGCATTTGACACTGGAGAATTTAGTGGCACAAACCTGCCCAATTTATTTGAAACACTCCCTGTCTGCACGTCTGGGCACAGCATCACCTCTGGGGAAACTCTAAAACTGTCCAAGCTGGGAAAAGCTGGCACAGCCCAGAGCTGGAGAGTGGGAGTCTGCTGTTTGTTTTACATTTGGAATTCAGGTTCTGACAGAAGCTTTTTCTCAGGGTTGGGAAAGCTCAGAACAAACCCTCACCAACGCTGGACTGTGACAGCAGGCACAGGCCTGGATGTGCATAATGAGATTATTCAGCTGTTAAAGCCACCTTTTATTCAGAGGCAAGAGTCAGCCCCAGTAGAAGATGCTGTTTACTGATACAGAGTTTTAAGTGTGCTCTGCCAGGACTAGACAGGACTAGACAGGTTGGGTTTTTTCTTCCCTGCTGTTCAACCTCACTGCTCATTTTGAAGACATCTAAAAATCTCTTTCTGGACAAGTTTGAGAGGATGAAGTTGTGCTTGTTACTGATGCAGATCATTCCCTGCTGCACAAAGATTTAATTTACTTGCCAAAATATCTTGAGTTACCAAGTTAATTAAACTGATTCACCGGAGTGGAGAAGATCCATGGGCTAAACACAGTAAAAATGGGGAGGGAAAATCCATGTTCGTGTTGGCACTTTATTTTCCAAAGGCACCAATGCTTTGGCCTGTCTATGGGTGCCTTTGGATTACTCATTTTTGGGTCTAGTTGAAAAGGCAGGCTCAGCGTTGTGTTAGGCTTAAGTGGCAGAGGAATTACATCAAGACATGTTGGCTTTTTCTTGTTTGAAGAATGATGTGCTGCCCTTTCTAACATGAATAAAATGCACAATCACTACAGTTTTGAAAGGAAACAAAAGCTCCCTCTGTGTTTATACCACACACTCCCACATCTCTGAGTATGTTGGAACTGTCTCTTATGAAGGCCACACAAGTAGATCTGGTTTTACCTTTGACAGCTTGAAAAGCTTTTCCTTCTAAAACACCTGTGCAAATACTGATCAAGCTTTTCTACTGATTTACCAAAACCTGGTAGATCTGAGTCTCAGATATAAAGCAGGTCTTTTTAATTCCTGAAGCTCTTCTTCCCAACTTTTTCAATCCGCTTCCTCAATTACTGGCACCAAACTTGCACATAGGATTCAAATTGTGCCAAATCCTGGCCTAATGCAGCATCTATAGGTGTACTCACTATTTCCTTGTAGCCAAATCCAGGAAGTTATCTTCTTTTCCATAATCACGTAACTTTTTTAGACCCATCTGTTTTCTTCTCATGAGTTTTGTAGATTATTTATAGTCCCTGTTTCCTGGATAGGAGCTACAGTCCAGCACACATATTCTTTCAAGGTGTACAAGCTTTCATCTCATCCTGTTAAAATAAATCACATTTGCTTATCTCCATCCTGATGCTCACATTCAAGATAACGTCTCTTCACCACACACCTCCAGCTGAGAAACTTTGCCAGGACTCACATTGTGGGCAGTTTTTTTATAACTACTGAAGTGGTAATGCCTGTAATCCCTTTAGAAATACTCCAAACTGATTATGGTTTTCTATTTAAAATACTGCAAGTTTAGATTTGCCAGGTGGTCAGACACATACTATTTATTATAAACAGCCTTGGTTTTGAAGCATTTCTAGGTTTTTTTGATGAGAACATCAGGCAGTGCTGAATCAACCTCACACAACAATCTTCTCTAGGACAGGCTCTCTGTGCCAGAAGAGCCAGGCCAGGGGAGTCCCCTTGGATATGTCCCCAGCTGGCACAGGTACCACTTCCTCACATTTAGACATGAACCAAAGTCAACAAAACGTTTTATTAACCCAGATATAGCTACAGCAAGGCTTTTGCCACGTGTAATCATGTTCTACGCAAGGGGAGTACGCTGGCAAATCTGTAAAGGGTTTTAGATGTTTATTAACTGGATTTTGAATCACAGAAAAAACACCAGCAAGCTGACTTGATGAGAAATATATTCCATAACCTCTGCTTAGACTTGATTGAACCAGTAAGTGAACTCATGTATACAAATATTCAGCTAGTTCTCCAAGATCCACATTGTGTGGCTGAACTATCTCATTGGAAAAACTGGAAAATTTTTAATGTTCCAACCTATTCCTGTCAGTGTTAATTGGGAAATATTCAATGAAGTGCCTATCTGATTTAAAGCAAAACCACTTTAATATCTGCTATTTGACTGGTATTTGCTTAAGAACTGTGGAAAAGTATTTCATCATCATGCAATCTTTGCAACGTTTGTCTTTTTCTGCAAGTACAGAATGGAAATGTTTAACTATATCAATGTCTTATGCCTCTCTACTGTCAGCTTCACAAAATCATGCAATCTTTCAGCATTATTTTCAAGGTTCCTTTGTTCTAATTGAAAAAATCCCAATATTCAAAGCCAAATTTCTACTACACTTTACTGTATTGGCCACATGTCCCCTGCCCTTCTATTTTTGTATCCTTTGCCTTCTTTGCAACATTGAAGGTTATTCACTTTTATTTTTCTCCTAAATTGGCTTTTAAAAATATGCATAAAACCAACCATACAGACCTCAAGGAACCGAAGTAGCCCCTCTGCAAGAGCCGTGAATATCATAACATCCCAGACCAATCAAGGTGTCTCAGAACTGATTCGGTTTCAAAATCCAGTTCCACCTGTTCCAAAGGCTTATACCATGGTTTGATTTGAACAAAAAGCACTCTGATTTCCTCATTGTGAAGGCAACATGAGGACAAACCAAGCCTGTGGAGAGGGAACTTGCCAGTACCCCAGGCCTGCATTCACACAAAGTTTACAAAGTCACAGAAGGATTGAGGTTGGAAAGGGCCTCTGGAGGTACCTGGTCCAGCCCCCTGCTCAAGCAGGTCCCCTACAGACCATGTCCTGATGGCTTTTGAGTACCTCCAAGAATGGAGACACCACAACCTGTGCCAGTGCTCAGGCACCTTCACAGTGAAAAAAGTGTTTCCTGATGTTCAGGGGAATCTCCTGTTTGTTTGTGCCCATTGCCTCTGGTCCTGTCACTGGGCCCCACTGAACAGAGCCTGGCTCTGTCCTCTTGCACCCTCCCTCAGGTGTTTATCCACAATGATAAGATCCTCCTGAGCTTTTTCTGTTCCTGCTAAACAGTCCCAGCTGTCTCAGCCCTTCCTCATATGTGAGATGCTCCAGCCTCTTCATCACGTTCATGGCCCTTCACTAGACTTTCCCCAATATGTCCCTGTCTGTCTTGTACTGGTGAGCTCAGAATTGGACACAGTGCTCCAGGTGTGGCCTCACCACTGCTGAGTAGAGGGAACCTGCTGGCAATCACAGAATCAGAATGGTTTGGGTTGGAAGGGACCTTAAAGATCATCTCATTCCAACTCTCCTGCCATANATCCCACCCCCCCTGCCATAGGCAGGGATGCCTTCCACTAGACCACATTGCTCAGCAGCCTGCTGAGTTACTCCATCCAGCCTGGCACTGAACACTTCCAGGGATGGTGCCGCCACAACTTTTCTAGATCTCGGAGGTCTTTTCCAACCCAATCGATTCCATGAGACAGGCAGTGTCTCCCCATCAGAGAGATGCTCCAGACCCCTCATCTCCTCTGCGGCCTCCGCCGGACCCTCTCCAGCAGCTCCTCGAGGAGCACAGCCCTGCACAGGGCTCTCAGCACAGCCCAGCCCAGCATAGCACAGCAC
>VWZF01006451.1:1495722-1518219 GCA_013396755.1 Sclerurus mexicanus | reverse complement strand
CCATGCCAAATACAGGTAGGTCTGTGCCATGCCAAATACAGGTAACTCTCTCCTGTGCCAAATACAGGTAGCTCTGTCCCATGCCAAATACAGGTGGCTCTGTGCCATGGCACATACAGGTAACTGTCCCGTGCCAAGTACAGGTAACTCTGTGCTGTGCCAAATACAGGTAATGCTGTCCCATCCTAAATACAGGTAGCTCTGTCCCATGCCAAATACAGGTATCTCTGTCCCATGCCAAATACAGGTATCTCTGTGCCATGCCAAATACAGGTAGCTCTGTGCCATGCCACATACAGGTAACTGTCCCGCAGCAGCAGCTGTGATGATTTGAGCTCAGTTTTATAGGGCAGGAATATGATTTCATGCAGGAAACTCTCCAGGGCAGCAGTGTGGTCCCTGCATTAACACCTTGGGAGACTTTGGTAGGAATTGGCTCCTCAGTGCAAGAGAGACAAGGAGCTCCTGGAGAGGGTCCAGCAGAGGCCACAGAGATGATGAGGGGTCTGGAGTCTCTCTCATGAGAAGACACTGGTTAGTCTGGAGAAGAGAAGACTGAGAAAGGATCTCATGAATACACAGAAACATCTCCAAGGCAGGTGCCAAAAAGACGGTGCCAGACTCTGCTCAGTGGTGCCCAGTGACAGGATAAGGAGAAATGGCCTTAAACGAAAATACAAGAAGTTGCACCTCAACACGAAGAAGAGCTTCTTTCCATGGATGGTGGCAGAGCACTAGGACAGCTGCCCAGGGAGGTCATGGAGTCTCCCTCTCTGGAGACATTCCAAACCCACCTGGATGTGTTCCCATGTCACTTGGTACAGGTGACCCTGCCTGGGCAGGGGGGTTGGACTGAATGTTCTCCAGAGGTCCCTTCCAAACCTCACGAGTCTGGATTTCTGTGAATTAAGGCTGTTGGACAGAAGCGGGAGTGAAACCGGTTTGTAGCTCCTGGACAACAAGTCCTGTCACAAAGTAGCCTCCTTTGTTAATGGTTAACATATGTTTCTGTTATATTTTAAATGGCTTTCTACTGAGAGCATTGTGGGAGATGTTAAGAGTTATGTCCTGGGTTTTGTCCCTCTTGCAGAACCCACTAGAGAAAAGAGCCTGGTTTGAACTATGTGAACAGGACTGTGTGACGTAATGGCTGGAGCATTGGAAACACAAATGCCAGAGAAACAACTTTGTGAAATGGTCTCAGAATTGCACTGTTTTGGAAGATGAAAGTCTTCAGACTTGAATACTGTCATCACTGCATCTTTACCAGGGTGAAAAAACCCTCCACATTAAGGAATGCATTATCAACTAGTTCATATCATTAATTTGTAGCAGATTCTGCTTGCAGTGTATTTTATTGTGTGCAGTTTATCAGCCTGGCCTGTGGCCTGTGCTCAGTGACAGTAATGTCTGTGTAACCTTTCCGCTGCTCGGCTGGCCTATATTGACAGTTTTTACCACATTTGGCTCAGCACATGCTCTTGGCTCCTGCAGACACAGACTTTTTTTTCTGAAGTCATGGGACCTGAATTATTGTTAAAACCCAACCCTTCTGTTTTTCCAGCAAGGGACAGGGAAGCCTAAGTGATATGATTGAGATGGTTTAGGAAATAACACTTTGTATACTGGTGATGCGCTGCTCTCCAGTTGCAAATACCTGTTGTAAAGAGGTTCAAAGCAAAATGAAGTAGCTTTGTGTATGTTTACAGGAGCCAAACTTATGAGGGGAGCAATGGGAGAAATCTAGAGTGTACTGGCTGGAAAACCGGATGGGTGAGCAGATTTAGCAGTTTGCTGATGGCGGTGTTGTAGGGTGATAAGGTGAAAACAACTGCTTAGAAACTCTCCAGCCAGAACCTTGATGGTTGCCAGTGGACAAAACATTCCTGTGTTGGTGCTGTAACTGGGTTACATGTGAACACGTGTGTGATGCTGTCTGCTTTTGTTATGCTTTCAGTTGACCATGCTCTGGCTCGTTTAATAACTGCATATGCTGAACATGGCCACAAAGCAGCCAAAATAAACCCACTGTTTGCTGGCCAGGCTGTTATGAGCAAGGTACCTGAAATCCAACAGCTGGCTGAAGTTCTTCAAGGGCCTCTTGTCACTACAGGTAAGTGCACAGCCTTGTCACAGTGAGTTCTGTTCATGGGTGATTTACTGGGAGGCTGTGACCTCTGTGGAAGAGCCAAATACTGAGTGGTGGTTCAATCAGTAATGAACTGTTGGATGGGAAATTGTCAGCTTCAGTCTACTTATATCCCTTTCAGAAATCACAGTGCAATGAGTGGCTACCTTCTAGCATCTCTGGAAACCATGGAAAATTGTACTTGTTCTTAACAGTACTGAGGTTAAACATTCATTTCTTGTGTTACTGTGACATTTGATGATTTACTGTAATACTTAACACTGTAGTGAAGCTGTCAAAGTACAGGGGCAGAAGACTTGTTTTTTCTTGGCTCTCTTAGAGTTTTGCTGTGACCTTGAACAAAGGAGGGTCTCTCTCCATGCTTTATTTTCTCCAAAACATGCCTTAGCCCTTCCTCTTCCTCCCCCAAAGTGACTAATAACATTTCCTTCCCACCAGGACTTCTAAACATGGGAAAAGAAGAATCTTCCCTAGAGGATGTTTTGGCTTACCTTGACCACATATACTGCGGGCACATTTCTATAGAAACAAGCCAGCTTCCAACTTTGGAGGAGAGGGAATGGTTTGCTAAAAGGTTTGAAGAGCTAAAGCAAGAAGCATTTACACCTGAAGAGAAAAAGCACTTGTGCAAACTGATGCTGGAATCCCAGGTACCTTGTTCCCTATTATTGAATTGTAATAGAGTTGTGGAGTCTGTCGTGGATTTTTTACTGCTCTGGACATGATTCATGCAGAAAAAGAACAATCACTATCCTGAAAGGCTTTGATGGTGTGAAGGTGGAAGAAGTCCCAGGTTTTGCCTGGAACAGTGTAATACACAAATGCAGGAATCTCACTGGAGTTTGTTCCTGAATTTACTTGGCAGCCGTTATTTAAACAAAGAGCAATATTTTGGATTGTATTGATTACTTTGGAAATAATTTCTAGGAAAATATTTCCAGCCAGTCCCAAACTCAAAAGGCCTTTAGAACTAATTGGAACACATATTGTGTATAATTTATATTCTATCTTTATCATCTGCAGACAAAAATAATGACGTACAAGCCCATGAGTAATCAGTGTGTAAAAGTGACATGCTTTTAGGCTAATGATCTGACAGCTTTTATTAAATGTTACCGATGAAAACACAAGGTTGGGCAGAGCTCTGTGAAATTGTGTGCTCTGGCTTAGGTGTTCTCTGTTTTCTTCTTACCCTCATGCTGAGCTGTTTTACTGGCTTTAAAATATGGTGTCTCTCAAGGGTTTGGGAGAACAAATCAGGGTTGGACTGAGGTATTCTTATATAGCACTGGCAAATTTGCTTTTCAGCAAGGAACCTTTGCTTATTTTTGTACTTTCAAAATGTATAGAGAAAATTTATTTCAATACTTCTGTACTGTGAAACATTTTAATTTTTTTTCCCCTTTTCTCCCCATGCTATCCAGAAGGATGGAAAGGTAGAAGAGCAGGATCTGTGAAGGTTGGGAAGGTAGAAGAGCAGGATCTGTGAAAGTGTCCTTGTCTCCAGTTTTCCAAGTGGAAGGAGTGTTAAATGTAATACTTATCAATGACTAAACAGAAATATATGGCCCATTTTGTATTTTTGTTGCCTCTTTGGCAGTCAGAAGAATTTGACAGTGACACAAGATGTTGATATTGGGACCCTGATGTACCCTATTTTGATTTCAGTATGATCAGATCTATACTAAGAGTGTAGAATTTAACCCCGACAGAAAAAAAACCACCCTGCTTTAATACTGTGAATAGTTTTGCATCATTTATTCCTTAGAATTGAATGTTGCTCAACTAGAGGATGTTCAGCAGTTGGCTTAGACCTTTGGGTGTGACACTGTCTTCTCAGTTACAGACTTCATTTATTTTCAGTCTTTGGCTGCAAAACACTAAAGAAACTTCCAGTGTTTCCAAAACTTGGTCACTTATTAGAGCTGTCTAAGTGCATGGGGTGAAGTGAGAAGAAAATTAAGCAAATGCAGATTCATTTATTTTTCTTCTCTCAAGCATTCTACCTGTGTACTAAGGACTGTGCCTAATATAAATCAAAACAAAACTCTGTGCTTCTCTAGCACGTGGTGTCTCAAGGTAGTTATGGTTTACACTGTAAAGAAACACCACTCCTTAATTTCCACCTAAAACTGGTAAACTATTAAGGAATTTGTAAATTGCTCTGGTGTTACAGTTCTTCATACATCTCCTTCCATGCTAGACAGAGAGAGTTTGGTTCTCAGCCCAACATTTTTCTGCTTAGAAGGAGATAAGAGCTGATTTATTGTAGTCATCATAGCTTCTTGTCTCAGACTGTGTGGGTGGAGAGTGAGCTGAGACTTTGCAGGGGTATGTTTGGATTTGTGTGCCCTAAGGGTGCAGATGTAAATCCTACTTCAATTTTATACACAGAAGACTGCTGCCTAAAATAGCCCAATACTGAAATTCCCCTGTTTTTAACAGGAGTTTGATCACTTCTTAGCCACGAAGTTTGCCACAGTGAAGCGGTATGGTGGCGAGGGAGCCGAGAGTATGATGGGTTTCTTCCACGAGTTGTTCAAGATGTGTGCCTACAGCGGAGTGACGGATATCGTCATCGGAATGCCTCATCGGGGGAGGCTGAACCTGCTCGCTGGTCTGCTTCAGCTACCACCTGAGGTAAGACTTTTAGGATCTCGTGAGCAGTTGCTTGAGGCCTGCTTTATTTGCAGTGAAATAACCCCCCCCAAAAGTTTGCCGTGTTATAAGTGCTGGAGCAATAAAAGTTACCTGTGTGAGAGTGTTTTCCCTTCCTGTCAACACTTCAGCCACCTGTCCACAGGAGGCTGTTAAAAGAGCTCTAATGAAGGGCTTTATGTGCTGTTACCAGGAGCATCCTTGAAATTTCAGAAGGAGAGCACAGGGTTCTTTAAATGCTTTTTTTACAATGTGTCAGTGAATCAGAAAAGGGTTTTAACCACATCTGTTTCCGTGCAGGTCATGTTCCGTAAGATGCGTGGTTTGAGTGAGTTCCCAGAGAATTCAGCAGCCATTGGGGATGTTCTCTCCCACCTGACATCTTCTGTAGATCTCGACTTCGGTTCCCACAGGCCTGTGCATGTCACCCTGCTCCCCAATCCCTCACATTTGGAAGCCATCAATCCAGTGGCCGTGGGCAAGACACGGGGGAGGCAGCAGACCCTGCTCGATGGAGATTACTCCCCAGAGAGCTCTGCACAGCCTGGGGACAAAGTTATTTGCCTGCAGGTATTTTGCTCACAATTTGTAACTGATCTTATCTAAGACTTGGTGGACTAGAATGTGAACAAAAGTGTGTACAGAAATATCAAAAAAGCCTGAATTAATGTACTATGTCAAGAACTGTGATCCTCTTTATGGAGAAAGAGGAGGGCAAGGAAGATTTCCAGGTGGCATATGTGATGATCCTGGCATTTAAACAATTTCATTTTTAAGATTTCTGAAGAAATTATTCTGATACCTTCCTTTATTTTAATAATACTCTGTATTGAGAGCCACATCTGCCTATTCTCACAAACCACTTTTTCATTTAAACCACCACCAGAAGCCTTCTTTTAAATCAATGGGTTTGGAGAAGAGCTGTCAACAAGGTTGCAAAACACTCAGGAGGATTTAGAATTTTGTCATTTTATCACAGTACTGTTAAAGGCTTTGCTGGAATTAGTTCTTACTCCTTGAACTGACTTTTATAGCTGTAGAGATAATCTTAAATAGTTCCTTGATAAATTTTCTTTTCTTGCATTATGTTCAACTTGGAAAAACAAGTGAGTCAAGCTCATAACATTTTAAAGGCAGGAGTAGAAACGAGTTGGGCAGAACTGTTCTCCTGTAAAGTATGATCAACATGGAGGAAGTTACATGTAGAAGTGAAAATGTCTTTCAGTTAAAAAGATGTCTTGCTTCCTTCTGGAAGGGATATTGAGAAAAAGCAGAAATGAGAATATGAAATATTCTGGGCCAGTTTGAGTTCTTATTTAAAAAAAAAAACAAACAAAAACAGGCTTTAGGGCATGGAAATGCAGGGATATGTTTGTTGTCCACTGTGTCTCCTCCTCATCTTTCAGTGCAGTTATGTTAGTTAGTTTGAGAACACCCTATTTATTGTTTCTTACATTCTCTCTTTCTCATGGTGTTAGATCTCCACCATGTAGTAATGAGAGTACTGCAACTCTTTAAGCAAAGATTCTTCAGGATAAATGGCTTCAATATGCAAGCAAAATTAAACTGTTTGGGTTTTTTACAGGTTGAGTGGTAGAGAGGGTTGCATAGTGGAGTAGAACAACATTTAATTCTGATCTAGACATCTTGTTAGTAACTGACTCAAAGGATTCCTAAAAGAAAGGAAATGCTTCCTGGAATGTGAACATCAGTACTTGTGATTGTGTCTTCAAGAGGTCCAAGGGTTAGACTGAAAGAAAAAAATAAGGCAAAATTTCAGTTGTGACTGTTAACTGCTCTCATTCAGCTAGTTGAGAAGAAAGAAGTGAAAGCAGACACTTTCTTTTTCAGAATCTTGGTTTGGAAGTTTCTCTGTGGGCTTTCTATTTTTACAGTGCTTTTTCTTGAGAAATATAAGTGTAGACACTCTGAATTGAGGTTTACTCTGGCACTTGTTCTATTCTTCCACTACAACAAAACTTCCACTAGCCTGAGGGCAGAGCTTGAGAGGAAAAAAGTAAAGATCAGTTAAGGTGCCAGTGTCAGTGGTAAGTCTAGTTGTCCAAGGTCTTTTTTTGGAAATTCAGTGTGCTTAGAATTTATGATGACTATAAAACTCTTCTGCATGGACACCTCTGCAATGCTGAATTGTCCATCTCTGCTGAGAGTGGCTTATTTTTCACCTTCTCTCATACCTTAACTCCACTTCCTGGACATCAGGCAACTACTGATGTTCATGATTGGAACTGAAATTTGAGAATAAGATCTCCCAGAAATAAATTTCACATTTGACATTCTGCTGTCAGGGTCATTGTTTAATGAATTAAACTTGATGGAGACCTTGCTTTTACGTTTTTTGCTAATGCAGCCCAGAAAAAAAACCTGTCCTAGCAAACACTGTCTCCATCTTTCCGGTAGAATGAGGAAAATGCTACCTGCACCATGGGCATTGAATCCTCTGGGGTTTGAGATGCATGTGAAGAGTCTTGTGTAGTTGGACAGTCACACTGTCTGTAGGCTTTAGTGCTTTGGGATGTGCTGAAGGCCATAAAGTTCTCTCAGATGTTCTAGGATCTTCACTCAAATGCTATCACTGAGATACGTAGCCTTCTTAGGCAGCAGAAGAAACCAGGAGGGAAAAGTGAAAACCCAACACTTCAGGAACAAGTGTAGCATGGTAAGGGATAGAGTGGGGATGCTGGCTTGTCTCTCTTGCAGTAATTACCTTTGGTTTTCTGTGATACCTCTGGAAAACTGTATTAGAACTGTATAAAACCCAGTGCTGCCATTTCACTGGTTGCACCTCTATTATCTTCCAGGTGTTCTTGCACCTCAAAAGTCTTTTAAGGCTTAAAGTCATCATCCCATAGCTCGAAACAGAACTGTCAATAAGGAAGTACATCAGGCTGCATAGGGACTTTAATCTGCAAAGGGCTGGGTCTGCATTCTGAGGAAGCTGTGAGCATATTCATCAATGGAGAACTATCTCCAGTTTCAAAAGGTTAGAGTGCTTAATGATACTCATGCTAGTATCTCTAGCCTTTTTGGAAACCTGGGTTGGATCTCACAGTAGTCTCCCCTCCCCTTCCAAATTATTTTTTTATTTGCAACCTTCTTGCTCTTGCTGTTTTGAATCGTAACTAAGAACTCAGGGTTTTTTTCCTTCTGAAGGATTTTATTTGCTTTTGAGTGCTTCCATTCAGTTAATTTTCCTCTTTTTTTTTCCTGTTGAGTCTGTTCTTGTGTCTGTTTGGTAAGGGAGGTGTAGGCCTAAGTCACAGGTCAGCCAAATTCAGCAAAGAGTGTAGTGAATGCTGTGGTGATGGGCTTCCTTTGTTCAGGGGTCGGGGACTTGCTGCTGGCTGCTGCAGCTCTGTCATAGCCAGGATAATTGCAGTCACCTCTTCAGTCACTTGGATACTGGGGGCCAGTTTTAGGAGATTACAGGTCAGTTCCAGGCAGGAATTGCATCAGACAGTTGTGTACACATGTTGGCTGGTATGACCTTGTGTTAGTGATAAAGCCCTATAAATTCTCAAATCATGAAAATAGTAGCCTGAAAGGGGCTGAGAAGTGGAACTGTATCTGTTCCACTTACTCAATCTAGAAGGCCTTGTTAATGAATTACATTCAAAATCATTGTTTTGATTTTGCTGTTCCTTCAATGTTTCCTGATGAGACTTTTCCATTTTCTTCCCTAATGTAGGTTCATGGCGATGCTGCTTTCTCTGGCCAAGGGATTGTTCCTGAAACACTGACCCTCTCTAATCTACCACATTTCAGAGTTGGTGGGAGCATCCATTTGATTGTCAATAACCAGCTGGGCTATACCACTCCTCCAGAGCGAGGGAGGTCGTCTCTGTACTGCAGTGACATTGGTATGTGGGGCTGAATCAGGGGGAACATTGTCTGTTGTGTCAGAAAGGATTTTGAACTCCAGTGTGAATATATGCTGTGCTCTGGGCTTTTTATAGCAAGTCCCTATCAGCTCTAGGGAATTGGACTAATATAGCTCCAGTTTCACGATAGTGTAGAAAATTATTATCATTTGCTCCCTCCTACTGGCAACAATTGAGATGCTAAAAATATGCCTCCCCCCGTCTGCTTTATGGCAAAGACTAAATATCAAGGGAAAACCTGGTCACATTTTCATGGGATGTTGTAAAATATTTGCAAGATTACTGTGAAGTCTGTGTAACTCATTTAGTGTCTGTCTTGTCATTGACAGCTTTTAAAAAAGTATTGCCATGGAGTGTATAACGTGTATTTTAAATATATCTTGTTGAATTTCATCAAAATAATCGCAGTGTGTTTTCTGAGCAAGACCTATAGGTCAGATACTCCTCCATTTTTCTGTTTTGTTTGTTGTCAGGTGAGCTTGTTGAGCTCTCAGTTGAGAAATGAGGCTCAAAACCTTTCTAAGCTTAAACTAGAAGTCTTTTGTCTTGGCCTGATCTTTCTTAGTGATAAACAGATGTATTACCAGTAAGATCACAGACATAGTAGTTAGTTATCTTGTGTATGTCTCCTATAACTAAAAATAAACTTTTTTATGTTTTTTAAGACTTCACATAAAGTGTTTGTGTTTGTCTTATGGTTTCATCAAACCAAACAGGTAGATTCATTAAATCTGATAAGGTACATGCCATATGTTATTACTACTTTTTTCCTGGACTGGTGTTGTATTATGGCTTGGTTTTGTTTGGTTGGATTTTTTCCCTCCATCCTTAATTTTACTTCTTCTTACCTGTCAGTGAAGAGGGAAGATGTTGCCCATTTTACTTTCAGGATTTTGCTAAGGAGGGAAACTTAACACAGGTCAGGAATGGCTGAAGTAACTTAATTTCACAGAATTTAGACATACAAAGTACAGGAGGAGCCCTCTGTTGCTGGGAGGGTTTGCAGCCAAATTGTCATACAGGGGAGGGCACTGAGACATTTGAATTTTGCAGTGTTTTCTTTAATGATGAGACCTTTCTGCCTGGAGGAGCAGGGGACAGAGTGACTGCTAACAATGGAAAAGGTTGTTTCTGGCCTGTGTGAATTCAAAGTAGCGTGGTATCTTAGGACAAGAAGGAAATAAAACTCAATTTTTGTTTGAAAGAGAAGCAATCAAATAGTTCTCTCCCATTTCCTGCAGACTTACAGATTAATAAAATGCAGGAAATGTGTAGAGAAAGTCCTCTGGGAATTTAGTGCTTATAAAGAAGTTGTGCTCAAACTGTCACAAGTACAATAGGCTGGGCTAATTGCACTTTCTCTCAGGAAAGACTCCTCTCCTTACCCCAGCTCCCATCACAAAGAGCAGCGTCAGTAGATTCGTTGTTACATGCACTTCACATGTGTTGTCTGTGATTCCAGCAGAGTAGGTGTGTGTCTGTTTTCTCTGGAAGGGGTTGGGTGTGATTCCTGTTATGTTCTGAATCCCTGGGCAGGTAAGATCGTTGGGTGTGCAGTTATCCATGTGAATGGGGATGATCCTGAGGAAGTTGTCCGTGCCACACGACTGGCTGTCGAGTACCAGCGCCAGTTCCGCCGGGACGTGATCGTAGACTTGCTGTGCTACAGGCAGTGGGGCCACAATGAGCTGGATGAGCCCTTCTTCACCAACCCCACCATGTACAAAATCATCAGGTAAGGGAGGGTTTCACTACCTGACGGGGAACCCAAAATGCCCTTGGGGCTGCACCAGCTCAGTGTTGCTGCTGCAACAGAAGTCTCTGTGCAGTGAAGATCGTCCACCATGCAGAAAAGTCTTCATGTAAGTGAAGTGCAGTGAAGTCAGTGCAGCTACACTGTCAGCAGCCCTTCACTGAGGTGTGAGACTGGTAATGACATGTTAATGAGAGTATTCACTAGTGTTGGCTCTTAAATATGTGGTTTGATGCCTCTTGAAGCACTTATCTCTTGGATTTCAAATTCGTGACCATCAGTAATCAAAAGGCAAAGTTGTCTCTGTGTGCCAAGGGGAAGCATGGATAATGTGGGAGAATGGGCAGGAAGCCAGTATGATGTTTGCCTTGTCTTTGCCTGGTCCTGCTGCTTTTAGTGGGGACTCATCTTCATGAGCATTTAAATGTATTCAGATTCCATCCTTATTCCCAAAGGAAAACACAAAAAAATTTACTGGCCAGTGAATTATAGAATAGACAGCTTGATTCTCATCTAATGCTGAAATTCTAGTGTCAGTTTCTCTGAAGAAAATATGCATGGTAGCACAGAGGGATTTTGGACTTATTTTTACCTGTAACTGCCAGCTTTAGGCACTTTTTTTTAATAAATGACTGTAAACCACATATCCAGGAGAACTGTTATCTCTCTGAAAATGCCAGGAAAGCAAACTTGATGCAAAGGAGTACAGTGCACCAGGACACCATTTATTTTAGCTTCCCATGGGACCTGACTGTAGTAGGATGGTATTTCCTTATTCTGCTGTGACAGTTTTCGGATTTAATATCTCTGGTGTTTGATTCCCTCCCTGACAGATCCCGTAAGAGTATCCCAGACACGTATGCAGAGCATTTAACAGCTGCTGGGCTCATGACTGAGGCTGAAGTGTCCGAGATAAAGACCACGTACTATTCTAAACTGAACGACCACCTTGCCAACATGACTTCATACAACCCACCTGCTACCAACCTGCAGGCTCACTGGGAAGGCTTTGTGGAGCCTTCTGCTCAAATCACCACCTGGGACACCGGCATGCCTGTACCCCTTCTGCAGTTCATTGGAGTCAAGTCTGTGGAGGTGCCTGAAGAGCTCCAGATGCACAGCCACCTCCTGAAGACCTACGCGCAGGTCAGTAGAGGATGATGATGTTTCTGATCCCACTGCTCAGAGGTATAGAGGAAGGTTAGAGGAAAAAATCTAAATCCAAGGCTTCGGTTAGAGAATAGCATGGTGTTCTCTAGGAAAAACAGCTCACTGTTTCAAGGCTGACATCATGCCATTTTTCCTCCAGTTTTGAAGAAAGAAATGTGCTCTCCCCCAAATCTGATCATATACTTTATTTTGTTATTTCAACAAGGTTTTGTTGCAATGAGGGAAAAAGCCTCATAAATAATGACTAACATTTATATACTTTATAATTAGAATGAATACTTTGAGAGAGAATGAGTCAGGAAACTGGTACACATTTTCCACAGCCAGTAGTGAGTGTTTTATGGTTTATATATATAAATGTAAGACAACATGTGGCCAAGTTTGACAGTCAGGGTTCCATAGCTCCTAAGTTGGTGTTTGGTTTGGATTGGTTTGGGATTGTGAATGTTTCCCTATGAAGACTGAGGACGATGTGCAGGTGTCTGGCAGCTTTAGAGAGGCAGTGAGTTGAGTATTTCAAAAGACAGATATTCTTGTCTTCCCAGCCCAAGGATGGGAACTCCACAGCTGGGTGTGATCAGTTGCCTGCAGTTCTGGAGGCTGAAATACTTACACCTGAGACCTTTCATCACTGCTAACCAGGCAGACCAAAAGTCTGTCAGGACTACACTCTGTGCTGTGATTTTTAATGTTTTCAGACTAAGATTAATTTGTCAATCCACAGTTTGTTGACTGGTAGGTGAGCACGTGGATCATCCATGGTTTTGTGGTCCTCAGGCAACCTCCAGGATGTGCTTAAATAAGACTGTGTATTCCAATCCGACCAAAGCTGGCTGCAGGAATGTAGCATTTCTCTCCATGGTGTTGTATGTTTTTCCTAGCTTCTGATACTGGTCTGTGCCACCAAAAGAGCTATAGATGAAAAAAGACAAAATAATAACTTTTCCTTGTTTTTCACTTCTTTAGTCAAGAGTTCAAAAAATGAAGGAAGGAAAAAAGCTGGACTGGGCAACAGCTGAAACTTTAGCATTTGGTTCTCTGCTGAGCCAAGGTAAGAGGCAGTTAGACAGCAGACAGTAAAATATTTTTACTTTAATGTCAGTAAAGGATAACATTAGAATTCTTAGGTGTTTCTAAGTGTAAAGATTGATAGGATGTATAAATTTGATAATTTGTATGGTCTAAGAGGAAGTAAATATGAATCCTGTATGTCACTAATATTTGTAGATTGAGTACTAAATGTCTCCAAAGAATTGTTTCTCCCTCCCACTCCCCAAAAACCCTTTGTGCATAGAGCCAAGCACGTGAGCAATGCAGCTGACAGCAGTGGGGCTCCCAAGTACTTTCAGAATGTGTTTCATGCTGCTATTTCTCTTCCCCTCTGCTCTTGCCTGAATTCATATCTCCATTTCCATAGGATGCAGAATGCACATATTTTTCAGTTTGCTTCAGTAAATTGAACCACTTACCCCAAAATAATTATTTGCTGCAGAGAGGAGAAAAGAGAAATGTCAGAACACCTCTATGCTTGTGAGTTGGACCTGCTGCTGGTTAGGAATTTCATCTCAGATTTGATGTTGCTAATGAGAGAAATCCAAGAAGAGGCAGAACAAGAGATCTAATATTTTAGATGTGGGGAGTTGTTGTCCTGCGTGTTTTCTTTTTACATGACTTGCTAATTCAGTGTTTTGTTTATTGCTTGGCAAGGGTTTAATATCAGACTAAGTGGACAAGATGTTGGCAGAGGAACCTTCAGCCAACGACACGCGATGTTGGTTTGCCAGGAGACAGATGACACCTACATTCCTCTGAATCACATGTCCCCAGACCAGAAAGGTTTCCTAGAGGTGAGTTCTGTGGTCCACAGGACCACTTTCTTCAAGTTGTGCTGAAACCATGCATTTTTAAGGCTGCTAGGACATACGTAGTTAGCTTGTATGTTCTAGCAAACCCCAGATACGGGGACATAACAATTGTCAGGGCACTCCCGTTCTTTGTAGTTACAAATTACAACTTTAACAAGGGGGTTTGCTTTTCTTTGAGAAATCAGGTATTACTCTTTTCCCTTCCGTGTCTTCAGTCAAAAGCAAAACAGAGGTGCAGTGCAGGTCCCCAGCGTGCCCAGCACTGATGTGCCTAGTGCCAAGGGTTCTTACCCCTGGGTTGTGTTCTTCCTCACCCACCCCTCCCAACAATTTCCTTTTGTCAGGTGAGTAACAGTCCCTTGTCTGAAGAAGCTGTGCTTGGTTTTGAATATGGAATGAGCATTGAGAGCCCTAAGTTGCTGCCAATTTGGGAAGCTCAATTTGGAGACTTCTTTAATGGAGCCCAGATAATATTTGACACTTTCATCTCTGGAGGTGAGTGTATGAGGAGATGATATATTTAAAAATGAATCATTTGTACTATGCACATTTTTAGAAAATCCAACATGCCAGCAGCATGTTTCAGGCTTGTATTTAAGGCTGTGAAAATTAGCTGTTCTTTTTTCCCCAAGTAGTTGTGCAAAGTAAGGTGTTCTGTGGAAATCATTCTTTCTTTTCTCCTCATTCTGTGCTTTCAGGTGAGGCCAAATGGCTTCTGCAGAGTGGGATAGTAATTCTTCTTCCCCATGGCTATGATGGTGCAGGCCCTGAGCACTCGTCCTGCAGGATGGAACGGTTCTTGCAGGTACCCACCACACCTCTCAGGCTCACATGAGCTCCAGCTCAGCACTGCCAGTCGGTCCTCTGGGGGTTGTGCTGCAAAAAGGCAAAGTGGGGGTTCCTGGAGTACCTGCTAATGACATCAGAAGGTGGAGATCATACCATCATGATGAGATAGGAAAGGGCTGGGCTGAGAGCAGAGGGAGAAGGGGTGTGTGGTGAGGAAGCAGTTTTGGTCTAAATGCTGTCACAACAGCTCTAGTGCAAGGCTCTGATTGAACCTTGTGATAAATGCTTGCTGTTCCTGTTGCATCTGTCCTCTAGGCACAAATCACACAAACGGAATGCTGGACACTGTTAAATAACAGTGAACTTGTGGCACATTTTTACAAAAAAAAAAATCCTAAAAATTCATTGTTGTGCCCTTGTGACTATAGTAAGTAAATGAAAGCCATTTCATCTAAGTAAAGGAGGGCCTTTGGAAGATGTTTAGAGAGATGCTGCCGCTCTCATGAAGAAGTTATGACCTGTTAAAAAATTTGCCATGCCCTGGTTACAATGTGCTAGAAGGAAGCATTCAGATGTAATCTTACCAGTTAAATGCTAAGGCCATTTCTTTGAAATTCTTCCCTTGCAATCATCTGAACTGGGATATTTGCTCACCTGTTCCTATACAGGTCAGTGTGCCTTATGTGCCTGGGTTCTTCCTCGCATATTTGTCCCATTGCTTGCTTTTTGACAAGGTGTTGCTGTGTCCCCCCATACAGATGTGTGACAGCTCAGAAGAGGGGGTCGATGGGGACCAGGTCAACATGTCAGTTGTGCATCCCACCACCCCAGCACAGTATTTCCATTTACTCCGGAGGCAAATGGTCCGAAACTTCAGGAAACCTCTCATTGTCGCTTCTCCCAAAGTGTTACTCAGGCTCCCAGTAAGCTGAAAAATATCTTTTCTGGTTTTTTGGGTTTTTTCTCCTCTTCTTTCCACTCTTTTGTGTTCTCTTCCTTTTTCTCTTTGTTGTTTTTCTGTGTTCTCTGATCTCTGCTTTGCAGTCAAATCAGTGGGATTTTGCCTGTTTGGGACTGAATAGGTTCAGGATTAAAACTGGGTGGAGGTAAGCTAGAAGCAGGGTTGATTCAAGGTCCAACAGAGTTCTTGGGAAGTTTATCATTCCACCTTTCATTGGGAGTGGGAATGGGAATAGGAGGCAAAGACTATATTTTGTACTTAGCAAAACTGTATCTCAGTATTCTTTGACTCTGGCCTGAAGGCAAGGCAGCAAGATTTGGTAACTTCCAACTCTCCCCCATGCAGGCTGCTGTATCAAGTTTTGAAGAAATGGCCCCAGGGACAACATTCAAGCCTGTCATTGGTGACTCCTCAGTAGAACCTAAAAGGTAGCTCTACTTTCTTAGAGGAGAAGCTCAGAAGGGATGTCCTGTGCCTTTCTCCTACCTGACAGTTAAATTTGAAGTGGTATGAAAGAGGTGACTTGGTGAGGAAAATGTTGGTTTGTGGTTGGTTACTTAGCTTTACTTGTTGCTCTCCTTCTGGTAATCGTGGGTACTTACCATATCTGTCTGCAAAAGAGTGAAGTGTTCAGGCTGTTGGCCCTGGCCCCCACAAGGAGGTTGTGTCTGTGTTTACTGACCTGATGGGCCCTATTTTGCACTATGTCCATTAGGTGAGTCATTGGGAGCAGCTGTTACATGAATCATAGATTGATTTAAGTTGGAAAAGACCCTTAAGATCATCAAGTCCAACCTTTAACCCAGCACTGCCAAGTCCACGACTAAAACCATGTCACCAAGTGTCACATCTACACTTTTAAATACCTCCAGGGATGGTAACTCCACCACTTCCCTGGGCAGCTTGTTCCTGTGCTTGTCCCCTTCAGTGAAGAAATTTTTCCTAATATCCAACCTAAATCTCCCCTGATACAACTTGAGGCCATTTCCTCTTGTCCTTTTGTGTGTTACTTGGGAGAAGTAACTCCACCTGTCTACAACCTCCTTCCAGGGAGGGTCCCCTCTCAGCCTCCTCTTCTCCTGGCTGAGTCCCCTCAGCTCCCTCAGCTTCTCCTCATCAGATTTGTGCTTCAGCCCCTTCCCCGGCTCTGTTGCCCTTCTCTGGACACGCTGCAGCACCTCAATGTCTGTCATGTAGTGAGAGGCCCAAAACTGATTGTGAGTTTTTGTTCTGGTGCTGGAACACTTGAGCTGATGAAGTGGGGCAATAATAAAGTGTATGCACGTATGTCCCTCCCTTCAGATTTTACAGAGAATCTGGTTCACAATGACCAATTCTGGCCTTCATTTTTCCCCCCTCCTAGGGTTCTTGCCTGATTCTTGTCCCAGTAGTATCCAAGTTTGCTTCCTCACCAACAGTCAAAAGGCTGGAAGTATCTTAGTGTCTTGAGTTTTTTAAGTGGGATTGTGAGGCATAAAGGGTGTAGTTTGTCTCCGTGCTTTGTCCAGGCAGCCAAGACCTCAGTGATTGCTAGAGGATATAGTGTCTCTCCAGCAGGCAGTTCCTCTGGCATGGGACAGTTTAGCTTGCCAACTGTTGAATAGGTGTGGGAGGCAAAGGGAGGCAAAGGAAGGCAAAGAAGAGATGGTCTAGGGAAGCAATTTAGCATCATAAAGTTGTCTTTGAAGTTTGTCTGGTTGTTTTTGTTGAAAGTGTGAAGCTGTTCTGCATGGAGTTTCTGTAAAACACTAAACTTGGAAACACTTATTTTTCTTCAGTGTCACCCAAGTGGTTCTGTGTTCTGGAAAGCATTACTATGCTCTGGTGAAGCAAAGAGAGACACTGGGAGACAAGCAGCACAACACAGCCATTCTGAGACTTGAAGAGCTCTGTCCTTTCCCCCTGGAGGCTCTACAGCAAGAGCTGAGCAAATACAGCCATGCAAAAGGTCAGCCAGACTTTTACCTTTGTGTTTCTAGTCTCTTTGAAGTACTGAACTAAATTTGTTGCCTGCTTTTTAGGACAAAGAGCTGTAATGGCTCTTTCCTCTTCTCTTCATACACCCAAGTGTTTCTGGAGTGGGGTAATACAAATGTTTACATCTTGTGCTAAAAAACCCATGTCCCTTTGCTGTTGTGTCTCTGCTTCCAAATAGCAGTACTGAAAGTCAAAGTGAACCATTTGGGACATTTTTTGCATTGGTCCTTTCAGTCCAGTCCTTTAAGTAGCTTTTAAAAACAGCAGTAGAAAAGCAGAATATACACACAGTATACCCTAATGGTGGAAACACTTTGGGTTTGAATTCAGCAAACTGTGACCTGCAAGGGAATTCAAACTGGCAAGCCTTCATTTTAGAGACAGTGCCAAGACAAAAAACATAGAGGTGCTAGAGAAGAAAAAACTGTTTTTCCTGAGCTGCCACAAAGATAAATATGTGCATTTGTAACATACCCTTATCCTTCCTTTAGTCTTCATCTGGAGTCAGGAAGAACCACAGAACATGGGTCCGTGGTCCTTTGTGTCACCACGGTTTGAAAAGCAGCTGGGGCTTAAGGTAAGATGTCCACAAGGTGTTTTAGTGTTCCGAAGTTGAAAGTTCTCCTTAAATGCAAAATTCTGTGGTGCTTACACAAAACCCACTCCTGATGCCTAAACCAAATGTGTGTTCTCATTTAAGCTACTTCTGCTCTTTATAATGCCTCTGGTGATGAGCAGGACTGGAGCTTTATTTTACTCAGGGTTTAATCAAAGTAGACAGAATAATGAAAGATCCCAGGTAGGAAACAACATGTGTGAAGTGAATAGGAGAAGAATCCAAAGCTGCCATTTGCTCTGGCATGTCATGCAGTGAAATGTCCTTGGAGCCATGGTCTGTGGGAGATGGAGGACAACTTCCAGCTGGGACTGCCCAGTATCTGCCAGCAGATATCACCATGGTATCAGAAGCTCAAGATGCAACCCTGTGCCTGTGCTTCATTAATCATTTCCTCCCAACTCCAATTGCAGCTCCGTCTCGTGAGCAGACCTCCCCTCCCAGCCCCAGCAGTTGGCATTGGAACCCTCCACAACCAGCAGCATGAAGAGGTTCTGACCAACACATTTATCTAAGTTTTCAATGGACAAATTTCTCCTGTCAGTCATGTGGGGTGCCTCCTCCTGTGAAGAAGAACAAAACCCAGATCCTTCAAGACTCTTAGTTCTCCAAAATGGAAACCAGAGTGGAAGAAGTTCAGTAATGAAGCAATTTTTTTGTGACAGTGGAATACTTAATGATGAGAAGTGATGCCTGTTACTCTTTATACTTCTTGTTATCTTGTAGTATTTTCTACAAAACATCTTTTTGAAGTTAAAACAAAAATCCAGTCCAGGGGACAGATTGATGAGGTGACTATAGAATGCCTTATATCATGCTGCTTATCTGCACTTTACAGTTCCTGGGATGGTGCATGTGTGGAAACAGGCTCTGTTTCTTCTGTTTCCACAGAAGTGTTAGTGCTGTTTGGTCAAGTAAATGCTTCTCCATGCCTGGGAATGAGCCATTTCTATAGCAGAGTGTTGTGGGTTTTCCCTTTTTTCTTTTCCTGTGGGCCAGGAATGAAATCTGTGGTGGCTGTTGGTGCTCTTCTCAATGCATGAATTGTTAAAGCAGGATTCTGGGGAGAGGCCTTGCAGGATGGCTCCTGAAGGCTTCAGGCACCAGTGTTTTTCTCACCTGGAGGGTGAGGAACCCTAAGGGAAGGTTTCAGCATAGCTGTCATCTGGGGAAAGAAATCAGCCTTTATTTAGAAACTAAGGATAAATGACCATAACATTGAGGTTAAGCAGGAGAATAATGAAGCCAGATGGAAGAGGGAGCTAAAAGCTAGCATGGCAGACCCCAGTGTTGACTGCCCCACAGCAGCATTCCCATCCAAATAGGATTTTTCCCAGCATTTTTCCTTTTCAGGTTTCAGTGTGAATTTGGTCTCTCCCTGCTCTTCCCAAAGGCACCTGGGGGAGGGTGCTTGAGTAATCCAAACTCATCGTGAACCAAAGACTTTGCTGAAAAGAAACCAGTGGGGTTCAACCAAATCCAGCACTTCCAAACTGAAAGTCTGGAAAGTCTGGGTAGGTGAGGAAGGGCAGTTTGCACCCAGGGTGTGCTTTCAGCTGGGGATACAGCTCCCAAAATCATCTCTGAGGCTTGCTTTGGTATTTCATTCTAGTTAATTCACACATTCATTCATTTAACTCTGTGTGACCCAGAAGTAATCTCTGTAATCTCTGTTCTGTGGTGTTTCACATCACTGCTTTATCACATCCATCCCATTATCTTTCTTCCACTTTGCTCTAACAAACTTCACAACTTCTTGGGCATCCTGAACAGCTTTATCTAATCAAGGCATATTCTGATTTAAATTTCTGCTGATAACTAGAAAAAGGAGGCTGAAGAGTAATATTGCTTTGGCTGCAGCTGTAGCCAAGGAAGTTGCAGAGCACAAGAATCACCAGCCTTGACTCCACACTGGTGATTACATAAACCCACTTTTTTTTCACTATGACAGCACACACAAGGGAAGAATAGACCTTGTGTTTTGAGTTTCACGTGGCCCAAACCTGACCTTGTTATGCACCGCTCTCCCACAGGCTCTGCAGGTCGGGTTATCCAGCCAAAAAGAGGATGCTGGAGTGTTCCAAGCCTGTCTGACTCTCCTGGTAGGAAACACAGCTATTTCTGTAGTGCTGCTCCACTTGATGCCCCCTTCCCAGCACTGCTGTGCCTGTATCCCCAGGGATACAGGGGGAGGAAGGGAAGGGAGAGCTCCAGCACAGCTCTCCTTGGTGTTGCTGACACAGACTGCCTGCAGAACACTGTTCCTCCATGGTGGCTAACAGCTCCCAGGGGCAAGACAAAGCACTTGCTGACTTAGGGACTAACACTTTCTCCCACCAATTTTGGATGCACACAAGGCTGTTTTCCATCTGTGCACCATACTCTGCTCCGCATGCAGGCGTGGCCCTCCCTGCACGGTGCTGGATTGCTTTTGCCAAAAAGCATTTGGGAAAAGAAGCAGAAATGAGAATCACAGAGTCATAGAATATCCTGAGTTGGAAGGGACTCACAAGGATCACCAAGACCCGCTCCTGGTCCCATACAGGACAACCCCAAAACCACACCATGCGCCTGAAAGCATCCAAAGGCTTCCTGAACTCAGCCAGGCCTGGGGCTGTGAGCACTTCACTGGGGAGCCCGTTCCAATGCCCAACTCCTCTCCAGTTAAAGAACCTTTGCCTTGCATAAGTCCCAGGGGAAAGCACTGCTTGACAGCAGGAGTGAGTTTCCTGAGTGTGCAGGAAACAATTTAGGGAAGTGCCAGATGGAATGGTACACAAGTTGAGTGAGTGGCTGACAGAGCCAGTCCCTGGACAGGAGAATGTTGTGGGCCATTAATACATGGAGAAGTGAAGGTTTGTGTGCTGTTAGATAGCAGAGGAGCTATCCAGAAAGAGTGTTACAGGACTTGTGCATTGTGGTGTGTCAGGATTTCCAGAGAAGTGTGAGACTGGAAGTAAAAGACACTGAAGGAATGAGCTGTTAGCTCATTAAAAGCAGCAGAAACTCTCGGTGATGGGAAGAAAACACATCAGGAGAACAAATATTTTAAAACAAGTATTTTATAACAGTGTTGTCAGTTTAGATTTAAAAAATCTAATCTGAATTTTGAAGGTGCAAAGTTCTGAACACAGTAGTATTTTGAATAAGCAAAGAAAATAATACTGCATTTGGGTTTTTTTTTTACTTCTTTACTTCACTGGGAACCCACTTGTGACACATAAATGTTTGTTCAGCACACCTGAGGTGGGGCATTGGTGTCAGTATGGACTGAAGAAACCTCCTGGGCTTTTTCTCAATCACCAGAACAAGGCCCAGGGACTTAGGAGGGTTTGCTGTGAGAAGGGAGCTAACAAGACCTGTAGAAGTTCATTAAATTAAGTGTGGCTAAAATTCTGAACAAAGGGCAATTACAAGAAATTTCCTGAAGCTCAGCTATTAACCCAGCTGTTATTTGGAGATTATAATCTGCAAGAAAGATCCCAGACCCATTAATTATGGATGTTTGTCAGACTATTCAAGAACTGTAGGTGAAAGTAATTGCTGCAGAGCTGCTCATTAGTATTTGTAAAATTATGACTATATAAACTGGAAGAAAAAGCTTTTCTATGTGATTTCAGATAAGGGAGGCTGTTGAACAAAACTGCTTAAAGATATTGTAGCAAGGTCTTAGTTCAAGAGATTTCTCAGGCAATGCAGAGTGCAAACCAATATACAGCTTCAAGTTTGTGGAGGAGCCCTAATCCTTCACACATCTTGTGTCCTTTCTTGGTACCTACGTCTAACACAGGAACAATACCAGCATGTGCATAGGGTGAGTTACTCAGAAAGAATAAATGCTATTTTAAATTGCCATATCTAAATCCTGCAATAAATTCTGATGATCCTAATTTTACAGACCACTGGCTGTTGTAACTGGGAGCTTTGAGGGTGTGATACCAGTCTTGGTGGTACTGGAATGATACTGGGATGGGTATCACACCCACTGCCAGTCAGTCTCCATTGTCAGGTTCACTTCACAGAATCGATTAGGTTGGAAAAGAGCTCTGGGATCACCTTGGCTGAACACTACCACGTCAACCAGACACTGAGTGCACATCCAGTCTTTCCCTAAGCACCTCCAGAGATGGTGACTCCACCACCGCATTCCAATGTCTAATCACCCTTTCTGTGACGGAATTCCTCTCTGTGTCCAAACTAAACCTCCCCTGTGGCTGGGTGCCCGGGAGAAGAGCCCGATCCCATCTGGCCACACGCTCCTCTCATGGGATGAAGTGACCCCCGAGCCTCCCTTTCTCCGGGCCAAGCACCCCCGGCTCCCCCCCCGCTCCCAGCGGGGCTTGTGCCCCAGCCCCTTCCCCTTCTCCGGACGGGCTCCAGCGCCTCCATGGCCTTCCGCCCCGCGAAATCGCCACATCCATCCCCCGACAGGCGATAAAACACCGCGGCACCGACCCCGGGCGCCTCACACGGGCAACAGGGCGGCGGAAATCTCCCGAGGGGCGGTGGGGCTGGGACAGGGCCGGGACAGGGCCGAGGGCCGGCTGGGTCCGTGCCGGCCCCGGAGCGCTGAAGGATGCCCGTGCCCGCCCCGGCCCCGGAGCGCTGAAGGATGCCCGTGCCCCCCCCGGCCCCGGAGCGCTGAAGGATGCCCGTGCCC
>VWZF01006451.1:1466990-1495623 GCA_013396755.1 Sclerurus mexicanus | reverse complement strand
TGTGTGTGTGTGTGTGTGTGTGTGTGTGTGAGACCCCCTCCGGCCCTGCGGTGTGCACAGCTGCCCGCACGCACGGTACGGCCGGCATGCAGCGCATGCAGCGCTCGCTACAGAGGCACACACACGCGTGTGTGTGTGTGTGTGTGTGTGTGTCTGTCGGCGCCGAAGGGACGGTGCCCGGCAGCGGGACCGGAGGTCGGGCCGGGGGAGCCCCTCCGGCCTGGCCCCTGCCGGGTGCTGCGCTCCGGGGGCTCCCCCGATGGGCCGGGTCACAGCACGGTGTGGATGGCTGTCAGCGGGGCACTGCGGCCCGAGTGCTGCTCACAGGGTCACAGGTGCATCCCGCAGGGTCACAGGTGCATCCTGCAGGGTCACAGGTGCATCCCGCAGGGTCACAGGTGCATCCTGCAGGGTCACACATGCATCCTACAGTGTCACACATGCATCCTACAGGGTCACACGTGCATCCCACAGTGTCACAGGTGCATCCCGCAGGGTCACACATGCATCCTGCAGGGTCACGCATGCATGCTCTTTGAAGAGCTACCAGTGCTCTTTTCCTCTCTGTCCCAGTGGGTCAGGACTGGGAATAATGCTCAGGTTTTGGGGGAAAAATTTCCCCACTAAGCATGCTTTTATTTTATTTTTTAACTGATTTCAATTTCTTTTTCCAGAAAAAAAGAGCTCAAACTGTTGAGCTTTTCTGTGTTTTTAAAAGGAGAAATTGCAAAGAGAGACACACCAAAAGCTAAAATAAAATTCCCTGAAGTTCTGATCAGAATAAGTGTTCCACTGATTTAAATCACAATTTCTACATGTATTTTAGCAATTGAATTAGTTTTTTTTCAGCTAAGTATTTATCTAAAACACAAGATTCTAATCTCTACATGGATAATTTTTGATGTCAGAATCCTTTGCTTCTGTGTTTAACTAGCACAGACTGATACTAGGTCATTTATTTTTAGATGGAATACAATTTAGTTCACTTCTGGTGATATATACAGTGCCTCTTCTCTAAAATTATTCCAGCTGTGGAAAAAGGAATGGGTCAGATATGATTAGAACAAGAATTCTCTTTCACCTCTTTGTTTTCAACTGTTTTAAGAGGGTATTTAGTTTTCAGACAGGTTTGGAAATACTGTCTGAAAAACTAAATAAGGTTCTGTGAAGTTTTGTAAATTCATAAGGGTTCATTAATGTATTTTTCTATCTTTTTTGTGTGTTTTGTTTTTTCTGGAGCAGTAAAATTTCTAGAAGTTATTAAGCCATTCTGTGCAGTGTTGCCTGAAATCCAGAAACCGGAAAGAAAAGTGAGTGCCACATTTTGTTATTACTTTTATTGGTTCATGGATAATAATTGTGATATTCTAGTCCAAGCTCCAATCTTAATACAGACAGTGAGCCCTAAAGTAGGACATATTCTTTGGAGGAGGGGGAACTTATATTAAGGTAAAAGATTACTGTGGTGATGAATTCTGAGCAGCCTTCTGACAAGTTGTTCTGCTCAGTAATTATGCTAACTAATTTTTTTTAAAAATCTCATTTCTAGACTAAGTTTATTTAGTTTCAGTTTCATGTGATTGGATTGATTTTAATATACTAGAACAGGGTTTTCAAGCTTTATTTTCCTTCATACCACTGTTGGCTCTGAGCTGGCTTGTATATTACTTGAGAAGGGTTGCACTGTAATTCAGGAACCACACATTTAGTTCTTCCTTTCCCACATACTATTTCCCACTCCCATAGCTGTGATTCACCTTGCTGAAGTGGGAAGGTGATCTGTGATACAGTTCAGGTAACTGCTCCCTGCTCGCCTACTGCACGTGACATTTTGGCCTGAAGTCAGTAAGCTGAGTTCATTTACAGCTCATCTCCCTAGTTCTCTAGCCCTAGAAACTCCTCCCATTTCTCAGTACATTTCCTAGATTAAAATTAGTTGATTTCTACAGATTAGAAGACCAGCCTTGGCCAAAAAAACCCCAAGCAAACACCATTTATTTACTTCCAAAATTCAAGCAAACACATACAACTCAGGTGACAAATACTCTAATTAGAGTGACAAATTGATCTAATATGCACTGTCATGACTTCCACGAACATTCCTTAGGAGCTATATGTTGGTTTTATATTCTTGAAAGGAAGTGCTTAGCTGGAAACATGACACCATCCAAGAGAATCCTCTTTTGTGCATTGGAGATTCCCAAAGGTTAGGACTGGATGCAGAAAGGTTTGCGCCAGTGACCATAACTGAGCCTGCTGGATTCAATGGAGGAGATACAGTAAAAACTGCTGATTATGCCTTTCTGGAATTGATTTTTAGAAATATTGGGATTTATCCCTTGGGTCTTTGCTCCATCTGTCTTACTTTGTTGCTTTCCAGCATCTTTCAGTCTTGGGACAGGTTTCTAAACAGTTTAGGTCAGGCAAAGGTAGTTGCAGAGGAGGAATCTCCAGAGCCAGACCCTGTGCTCAGGTTTGGATGCACCAGGTCTGGGTGGCAGGTCCCCGTGTCTGTCTCTGCACTGGTGAACCTTGGTGCAATCTTCTGGTGCTGATTTATGGCACATCTGGGATTAGCTGGTTATTCCACTTCTGTCTGGTGAGGTGAGTGAGAAGAGAAGGCTGAAAGAAATCTACAGATCCTGCTGTTTCTGTAAAGCTCACTGACAGGTGTTATTTGCCAGAGAGGAAGAGGGGCTTGATCCATCCTTGTCCTCCATCAGCAGGTGAGGGATGCCCAGAGAGGTGCCAAGATTCCTGTCCTCTCTGCTGGGGTCACTTTGTCATTGCTGCTATCTAGGTCGCTGTCTAGACAATGGCTGCCAGTTGCCAGCTTTGTACAAATTTGAAGTGAAAATGTAATTGGGAACACCTTTCCTAGGCTGAAGAGCCCTTTGACCACTTTAAGTCACGTTTCTTGCTTGTGTGTAGTCTATCAAGTGACTTGGGCCGTTTGTAATGTATTGTTTCCTTGCAAGCTGTCACTGGCAGACACGATGAGTGGATTGGTTAAGGCCAGGACAAGAAATGAAGATAACCAAACAGAAAAAAGAGATCTCATTTCATTAAACCTGTATTGATTAAGTGAAGATGATATTTTGATTCAGTTGGGCTCTCATTGAATCATTCTGCCGTTATTGTTGATGAGTGAAGTGTTTTTTCTGTCCCTAAGGAGTGTTGCTCTTGTGTTTTGGCCAACTTGATTAACTGAAGCGATTGCTACTTTCGTAGTTACTAGTATGGGTTCATATTTCCCTCGTGCACAGATTTTCTAAGTAGAACACACTGTTCAGAGCACCAAGATGATGGTGATTAAATCCCTTCATTTTCACATGATTTAAGGAAAATGTCAAAGGAAGAAAAAGTCCAATTGAATCAGATCAGATGGTGTACTGTCCCTGTGCTTGTTAGCATTTGTGGCTGGAATATTTTGGTATCAGTCTGTGTTTTGCTGTTCTGGCATATGGATTTGGATGCTTCCTTTTTTGCCTTCTTGACTCATAGAGGTTGTTTTCCTTGTGAATAACTGTGATTTGGGTGATGCAGAATTCTTCTAATGCTCATATTCACCACAGCTGTGGGGAGAGCCAGAGCAGTTGTAGATCTTGACTGTTGCCTCCAAAGCCAAGGTTAATTGTGAGGCTCCTGAGATAATTTGGTTAAGCATTTTTGGTTTTAGAAGTCTGTGCTTAAAATCTGAATTGTGGAATTCAGACAACACTTGGTTAAGTGGGTCAGTGCTAACACAAGGTATTGTTTGGATTTATTTGCTGCTGTCACTATTTTTCTTTTTATAACTTTGTACTGTAAGTATTTTTAGCATCTGCCCTCTTTCAAGAGTGAGGCACTATCAGTAAATAAATTACTAGGATTATTTTGCTTCTAAGTGCGTGGTTTCACTTAAAAAGATGTAACTACCTTCTGGGGTTTCTTTTGCTTGAGGAGCTCTGCTGCTGCTCCGTTGGTCTGAAGTTTCTCATTTGTGGATGTTCAATACATATAAAACCAGGCACTGATCCTTTTTCTTGTTGCTTCTCTCCAGGCAGATTCAGTGGTTGGAGGCAGAGAGCTCCAACCACTTCTGCTCTGTCTCTCTTAGCTGTTAGTTCATGTCATGTTTCAGTAGCTGCTCTCCTCTTGCCTACAGAGAACACCCTTATCCCAAGGTTCACAGTCCGTGGAGGAGAGATGGGAACTTGAACCCAGTGCTGCATCTCAGCTCTCTCTGGTCTCTTCAAGTGCATTTCTTTCTGTCTCATGCTTTGAGTAATCCTCTGGTTCAAACTTAAATCTTGTGATTCTTCTCTTCTTGCCCCTGGCACTAGTTACAGATGCCTCAAATGTTGTGACCCTAAGATTCTCTTCAGTGAATTAGTGACTAATGATCATTGATCTGGCATTCTTTTTAAGATAATATACACCCTACATCGATAAAAATATCTTGGAGGGAAATAAAGAGCCTTTAAAAATTATTTTGCAGTCTGTGTCCATGAACATAATGGTGAATTTCAGCTTCCTCTAACACCCTTTGAACACTTAATTATAAATATTTTGCATTGCTGTCCAAAACTCATGGGTCTTCTGGTTTTTATCACTTGTCTTCACACCAGTTAGATCTCTTTAAAAACTTAATAGTGCTTTAGTGTAATAACTTCCAGCCTTACAAAACAGCCTCCAATCTGTTGAAGCCTAGAGCACTAATCATTGAAGATAAGTTTTTTGCATTAATCTTTCATGTTTGTTCTGGTATGTCCAGCAGCCACACTGTTGCTTTTCTGTAAATACCCACTGTATCAGAATCTTGTAGATAAAATACATTCTGCTGACTGAATGTCGCTGTGCTCTCTGCCAGATCCCACATCAGTTATCTTTGCCTCTCTCTAAAATCTGAAATCATATTAAAAATAAATTCAAACGAGAAAATGATGCCTTCTCGTTCAATGTCTTTGCCATGAATTCTGACTGATACAGCACTTAGTACTGATGTGAGAGTGCCGTGGAAGTTGCACGTACAGTGAACACGTTCCTCTGCACTCTGTCCTGCAGATCCAGTTCAGAGAGAAGGTCCTATGGACGGCCATCACGCTCTTCATTTTCTTGGTGTGCTGCCAGGTGGGTACCTGTGTTTTCTGTGTGTTCTGTACATGCAAAATGCACTAAAAGTGTGGTAAGTTCTTGTTTTGTGTTGACCTGCCAGTTTCTGTTATGTATTTTTATGGTTAAGTATTTAAAGTTCGGGTCTGATTATCTGAAATAGTCTTTATTACTGATTGTGTATGTTTTCAGAAACTAGTGCCTTTGATTTAGTCTGAAATACATAATGTTCCTGTTCCAAGGGTCCCTTCAAATGATGGTCGTGGCTGCAGGGTAAACAACCGAGCTAATTATTTATTGAGCAGCATAAACAAAGTGAGCAATTCGATGCATTGTTTACCCTCTGTTCATAGCTACATTTCAATTTTAGGAGTGACAAGTGTGAAAATGAAATCAAAGTGACTGTTTGTACCCAATTCCTCTTGAACAAGCTGATGGATTGTAAAGATTGCAGGAAAATGTTTTTGTGTTTATGTTGACATTTAGAACTTGTGTTTTTGTGAATATACTGGTAAAGTGGTTGGCTGAAACCCCTCCAAAATGCAGGGTTTATAAACATTTATGTGATCTTTATTACTCACAGTGGTAAGCATTCCTAGAACTTGTGCTTGGGTTATAAACAGTGGAAGTTTTTTTTGTTTTTCTTTAAAGGACACTTAGATGTTGAAGAAAATGAGAATCCATGTATTACCTGATACATATTTTTTAGAACTCTTAGACCTCTTGGAAGATTTAAAATGAACTGTACATTTCAGAATTAGGCTTTTCAGCTTACATTCATTAATGTAGCCATTCCAGACTGTGGAGAAGTAGTGTAATAGTTCTTGTTTTCAGCTCTGAAGGACTGTTTAAAGGCTAAAACCCAGCTCTTGTTTTTTGGAAGGAGGAGGTGGGAGTGATGCTGGAGCTAGAACAACATGTAGTTTATCCATGTTTGCTGAAAGCTGGATGTATGTACAATTAGAATTTTGAATGTATATGAAAGATTGTAGCAGTTGAATAAGGAAAAGAGATGATGCAGGAAAAGAGAGTTGAATAAGGAAAAGAGAGTTATAGGAATTCATCTGTAAGATTGCCTGGGTTTCTAGTCTACTGTTTTTGTGATTAAGAAGAATTTTAAAGAGCTCAAAATCCCTCAATATTGACATACAGAATATTGGAAGCTTTGTATGAACTTGTCTAACTTTGACAGTTCCATGTGGGATATTTCAAAACATCTTCCCAGCTGTAGAATTTCAATATTTAAACGTCTTCTTTCTAGGGGTTTCTGCTTTTTGCCCTAGAAGGGTCCTAGTTAAGTCCTCTGAGTCATATCCCAGGTGGAGGATTAAAATAGATGGTGTCAGTACCTTTGGGTTAATATTAAAAAAAAGGATATTAAACAATGTAACAGTTGAATCATTGCATGTTAAAATTTTTGTATTAATGCATGCTAATTGTGTGTTTCTGTTGAATATTTTTGTGCACTTTGACAGATCCCATTGTTTGGAATCATGTCATCAGATTCTGCAGATCCCTTCTACTGGATGCGAGTCATTCTTGCGTCAAACAGAGGTGAGGAGGTTACTCCTTTCTCTTGTTTTCTGTCAGGATAAACAGACCAGGAGAAAAACAGTCAGCTGTTAAATGTCATACAACCCAGATGTCATGTCGAAACACTTTGCAAAGTTCTTAACACAGATCAAATTAACACTGGTACTTGAGTACTTTGCCTTAGGAGTGGGATTTCTTTTGACGTGCAGATGAGATTAATCTTGATTCTCAAGTTTTGGGGTGATTCCATTTAGGATTGCAAAGCAGTGTCTTTCTCATTAATATTTGGGACGGGGAATCTTCTAGCTGTCCAGTTAGGAGCAGCACTAATGTGCAATATGAGAGTGTTGACTAGAAAATACCTTACATGTGCAAGTCTGTTACACCTCATAATAATTTGGCAAAGTTATGGGTGAATAGTTCCATAGGTGGGAGAGCTAAAGGCAGAGATTACTAGACATAAATCTTAGCAAAATCAAACTAACTTTAAATTTTAGAGTGGTAAAGTGGAACCCAACCAAATGTTTAAGAAGACTCAAACTAATGCTAGAAGTCTGAAACTTAAGATGGGTGACCTGTCATGCATGACTCTAAAAGAGGACACTGATCTCATCTGTGGCTTGGAAAATTGGCTGGAAGTAAGAAAATCAGTGGAACCCTCTAACGTGAAGGTACTGTTTATTTAGGAATGGCAAATTTTGTCACACCAGGGATGATAATAAGATAAATAAGTTATCTGCTTCGAACTCTACTGAAGAATTTGCACGTAGAATTCTGTGTCTCAATAGCAGTGTATGATACTAAAAACACTGCCCACTACCCAGACAGAAGGGTCACAGTGGCCAAGAAAAGGCTAGAGAGACTGGAAGCAATAAAAAGCAGGGGTGGGAAAGTGAGTTTTCACTTAAGTCAACTGACTGGAAGTCAGTGGAGGATGTGAGATAAAGGCTTCTCAACATCCTGATTTTCTGACTGTTGGAGGAGTAGAGATTTCCATGAGAGGTGATGTAATATTTAACATGTAAACTCTGGGATACAAGTATGAAAGATCCAAATTAATATAATGACTCAATGCTTTCACATTTTACATTTTGATAGCAGGGAAAACACTGAAAAAAGAAAAGGGAAAAGTAATTGTGCAGTAATGCATAAAGTTTTTAAAAATTAGGGCTGAAATGAGGACTCTGGTAGTTAGGCAGCAATGAAAAGAAGTCTCCAGACAACAGGGGAGGTGCTCAAAAACCCTCTGTGAAATTCAGATTGTTTAGTAAAGGCTGTTCAGGAAATTAAGCTGTTAAGGGATTAAGAGGGAAGACCTATTGGTTTAAGAACTGGTAGAAAAGATCAGAAGAAATATCTGAACAGATCTGTAAGGTGCCACAAATTGTATATTTCTCCTTGTTTTCGTCTTCCATATAATGTTACAGACCACGCTTCCCCTGTCCCCGGTCCTCTTTGAGGCTTTACAAGTCTGCAGCGCATAAATAGTTGATTATTAATATTCTCCTGAGCAATTTGGTGATGGAACACTACTGTACTACACATGAGAGCAGAGCTGCACTTACACAGAGTTGAATTGTGAGCTGACTCTTTTGGATCTGCCCAGTGGATATTGTGACTTAACATCAGGGAAAAAATGTGCATTATTTGGGTCCTTTGAGTGACCATAGAAAAGGTGACGACCAAGTAATTTGATCTGGCGTAACTAAATATTCAACTTATAAAATGTGTTCTTACCCAAACCTTTTTTCTTTAAAGTTCCAGCTTAGGAGATGTGGAAAGTTTGGTCACTTGGTAATTAGTTTCTTAATTTTAATCCACATTTTCAACATTTTAGTTTTGTAAGCATCATCGGATAAGAGAAAGCTTTCTGGTATTAGCTGTAGGACAATTTAGATTTCAGAAAGTAATTTCTTGGAATGCTGTTGCTCCAGAGAGATGATGTGGAAGAAAGATTGTGTATTGAGATGGGAGAATATATTGTACAGGCAAGAGGTGAGCTGTTGTCCTGAGTTCACCTGCTTTGTGTCCATTCAGCTCTGCTCTGAAGTAACTCAAGCAGGTGTCAGTGCTGCAACAAGGCCTTGCTGAGAGTATTTTCTGAATTAGAGCATGAGATGATAGTTCTGATGCTGCAGGTGCTTCAGTCTGAGGATACAAGCAGAGTGAGTGATGCCCCAGCTTTATTACATCGGATGAAGTGATTGGGACGGAAAACCAGGCAGGTTTTATGGAATGTCATAGAATACACATCTCTGTGCTGTGTTTTCTGAAGTTATATCTCCCCATTTGAGTTGTGTACATTTGGAAGTTGATTCCTCAGTGATGTTGTGCCTGTGAGTTGGCAGAGTAAGGGCATCTTAATGACAGTCTTTGTTTGGTTCAGAACTAGTTAATCCTAAACTCTGCACTGGAGTCGGTGATTCCAAGGGTGGCATTATCAGACATTGTAGAGCTGCAGCAGATTTTTGTGGTCTGCAAAATTAAACTTGTGGAAGCTGTGACAGTGGAGGCACTGACAGAATAACCAACCAGGGACAAGATGCTGTCCAGTGAAAGGTTTCATAAGGATGTGCCAAAAGGCTGAGCTTCAATGTGCCTTGGCCTTTAGTGTGGTTCCACAAAAATATTTGTACTTAAAAGCTACATAGGGTTTCCATGCTGCCTCCAAAATGACAGATTTTAACACAGCAGTGTTTTGTAAGGGGATAACTGTCTTTGTTTTGTCATACCTGTACAAGAATGTGCATGTTTGAAGCATTATGAAGAATGTTCTTTACATGTCAGAAACCTTTCAAGAGACCTTTAGGAGAGGTGCTGGAATGGCAATTGTATTAATTTTAATTCCTGCTTAGGTACTTTGATGGAATTGGGCATCTCTCCCATCGTGACATCGGGTCTGATCATGCAGCTGCTGGCAGGAGCAAAGATCATTGAAGTTGGGGATACTCCAAAAGACAGAGCCTTGTTCAATGGAGCTCAGAAATGTAAGCAATGTTCCAACTAAAATTGCTAAGCATATTTTTATTCTTGGGAAAGCAGCCAAGTGATACTAGAAATGAAATTTCTTTGGTAGGTGACTTCGGCAGATTATTTTAAAGGATTTGCTTTCTCTCTTGTTTTAGTATTTGGGATGATTATTACCATTGGGCAAGCCATTGTGTATGTTATGACTGGAATGTATGGAGATCCTGCTGAAATGGGTGCTGGAATTTGTCTTCTTATTATAATTCAGGTTTGTAATGAGCTATTTTGTGTGTAACTGAGACTGGTTAGATACAGTATAGCTGGAAGGAAAAAAATCCTATGTCTGGGTGACTTCCATTTATTTACTTTTAATGCTATAAAGCATCATCCTTTGTATCTGTCTAGGTATGAGAAATTCTAAATATTCCATAACAGAGGAGAGAGCTGGGATAGTTAATACCCAAAGTATTTCAGATAGGAGCGGCTGCTTAATTGAAAATACAGGAATTAGTGGACTTTGAAAGCAGTAGCTGCAGTTCAGTGCCATGGCAGACTTCTCACTAAAGGGCACAGAGGCAGCTTTGAGACATTCTCCTGTAGAACAAAGCAGTAAATGCACAAACTTAAACTTTTTTTTTTTAAAAAAGTGCTTAGTAATCCGTTTGCTCCATCTGTGTTGAAAAGTCACAGAGCTCATTGCCAGGTGAGATGTGCAGGTAGCAGAATTACTGCAGGAATGATATTTAAGTGAAAATCTCAATGATCCCTCTCCAACATGATAAAAATACTGAAGCAGGGAATTAACACAGTTCTTGACTTGATTTGTTCTTGTTTCTGCTCAGTCTTGTTTCTCTTCCCATAGCTGTTCGTTGCTGGTTTGATTGTGTTGCTGCTGGATGAGTTGCTACAGAAAGGATATGGCTTGGGGTCTGGTATTTCCCTGTTTATTGCTACCAATATCTGTGAAACCATTGTCTGGAAGGCTTTCAGTCCCACTACCATCAACACTGGCAGAGGTAGGTGTGCTGTTCCAGTCAGTTACAGCATGTTTCAGTGGGTGTGCACTACACATAAACTCTCAGGTGTTTATTGGATGGCCACTCAAAACGAGTTCTAATTGGTGATGAGCTTCTGAAGTCAGTTGTGCAGTTAACTTTGATGATAGAAATGTTGTCTGACTTATATGAAGATTAAGAAGTTACAAGTTCGCCTTTGCTGATTTGAATCACAGCAGTTCAAATGGGGCTGGAAGCCCCTTGAATGAAGATTTTTGGATTTCCAAACTGAAGTAGTTTTGTTTTAGCATCATTTAGTCCATAGAAAGAGAGAAGATAGGAAGTGCTGTACATTCAGAGGAGTTGCTCCTGACCCAACTGTTGTTTGTGGCTCTAGAATACATACGCAGTTGGTGCCTCTGAATTACTTTAAGCTGGTTTGGCTCTTCAGAGGCTGCACTCTTTCATTCCTCAGCCAGCCTTTGATGACATCTGGTTGTCCTGAGACCCCTGAAATACCACATTAAGACACAGTGTGTCTGCAGCAAGCAATTCACTAGTTCACTGCATTCACTTGAAATCCTGAGCCATGTTTTTAGTTTGTTTTCATTTGCACACGATTTTTAGTAGTTTTGTTGCATTTTATTACTGCTTTTCTCAAGTTATATTCCTCCTTGTTTATTATTTCTTCCTTCCCATCATCCTCCTGCCCCCAGAAAAGAAAGGAAGAGAATATTCTTTCATGGTGTGACTTGGATGTTTCTTTGGTTTTGTTTTTAACCAGGAACAGTGTTTTGACAGATTATTCTACATTTCATAAGCTAAAGCAGAATCCTATATTGTCACATACCTGTTGTAACTGGTCCTATTGTACCGCATTTTCTGTGTGTCATTCTTAACATTTCCAGAAGAAAGGTGTGTTTTTTGTTGGTTTAGTGTTTTTGAGATTAATGTTTCTGTTCCCTTTTTGCTTCTTGCAGGAACGGAGTTTGAGGGAGCTGTGATTGCATTATTCCACCTGCTGGCTACACGGACCGACAAAGTCCGGGCTCTGCGCGAGGCGTTTTACCGGCAGAATCTGCCCAATCTCATGAACCTCATTGCCACAGTGTTTGTGTTTGCTGTGGTCATCTATTTCCAGGTACAATTCCTCACAGTAGCTCTGCACAGGGCCCTGGGCACTGCAGCCACTGGGAGAAGATGGGGAAGTTTAAACCAGAGTGTCTTAGCTTTGAGTAAGGAGCTCTCTATTTCCAGTGCTGCTATTTCAGTAACATTCCACAGTGTTAAGTTCTGTAGCCAGGCCTACTGATATTCAGTGTGTAATCTCACATTCCATGAAATGCCATACACATTATGAGAGTATTTTTACTAAAAATGGATTCTGGAGCTGCAGTGGTTGCATCACACCAGTAATATGCTCGATATTAGTCATTGATTTCAAATACTTTTGGACAGAGCTGGAGAACTTTGCTTCATTGGGGTGTGTATGACACAGATTTGTTCTAGAAAGCAGCCATGTAATTAACATACAGCTTCTTGCTTTTTCCCTAATTTTCTTGAAACACTTAGCTAGTGCTTCTTTTTAAATCTATTTACTAAAATGGACACTAAGGGAAGATCCATATGGAGAGGGTTTTTTGTGTGTGTGTGTGGCTAAAATGTTATGTTTTTTAATTTATTTTTTAAGTTGTTGTGTCTGAGTGCTGACAAAAAAAAAAAAAGTTTTCAAGTCCATGTGGGGTTTTTTTGGGTCTACTCAGAGAGGATCCTGCCCCAGAAACCAGAAGACTGGGCTTACTACACAAGAGCCTGCTGATAACTGGCTAGTTCAGTTAAAAGCCATTATCAAACCCTGTTCTATAAAATGTATTTTAGAGGAGTATCGTTTAGCAGATGAGAAATTATAAAAAGAATGGAATACAATCAAGCAGTGGCACTTAAAAATCCTTAAAATTTGTAATCCAGACTGGGGCTGAAAGCCTTTGGGCTTTGCAGTCTGAGGCCTTGCACTCCTTGTTTATCTAGCAAGAACTCCATGGTCAGGAATAGCTTTGGGACACACTTGGGAATACCCTCTGTCTGGAAACAAACCTTTTGCATTGGTGTCCTTTCCCGTAGGGATTCCGAGTGGATTTACCTATCAAGTCTGCCCGGTACCGTGGGCAGTACAGCAGCTATCCCATCAAGCTCTTTTATACCTCCAACATTCCCATCATTCTGCAGTCTGCCTTAGTTTCCAACCTCTACGTCATTTCCCAGATGTTGTCTGTTCGTTTCAGTGGCAACTTCCTGGTGAACTTACTGGGACAGTGGGCAGTAAGTACTTTATCACATTTTAACTGCATAAAAATTATTTGTATATACTCCTGCCTTGTCACACTTTGGTATTTGACCAACAGAAAACTGGAATACGTAAGTTTTAGCATTTGTATATAAAAGCTGTTTTAAACATGGAAGAGGAATTCCTCTGTAAGTACAGGACAGGAGTGTGGGAGGGGTATCAGAAATAACCAGCTGCTTTTTCCTTCCCCTCTCAGGATGTCAGCGGTGGTGGCCCTGCTCGCTCCTACCCTGTTGGTGGCCTCTGCTACTACTTGTCCCCTCCAGAATCCATGGGTGCAATATTTGAAGATCCTGTCCACGTAATAGTTTATATAATATTTATGTTGGGATCCTGTGCGTTCTTCTCCAAGACTTGGATCGAGGTGTCTGGTTCATCAGCAAAAGATGTAGGTGTTCTGCCTGTGTCCAGACCGTGCCTGTGGTTCAGAACTGACCAGCTACTGACTGATCAGTTGCTGCTCTCACTGAGTGCCGGGTGACTGGGAAGCACTGCAGAAGTTTCACAAAACAATGTTTCTTGCAGGTTGCCAAGCAGCTCAAAGAGCAGCAAATGGTGATGAGAGGCCACAGGGACACCTCAATGGTTCATGAGCTTAACAGGTAAGGAAATGCTGACTTCCTGCTGGCTGGTGAAGAGGGCAGGGGAAGTGTCAACGAGAGCAAATATTCTCAGAAAAATCTGAGAGGAATTTCCACTGCAAGTGGGAAGATTCTTCCCTTTCAGCTGTTGCCTTTCCTAGTTAAGCACAAGAGTTTATAGCAGTAGGTTAGAGATTAACCTGCAGTGTCTTTTTTTTTTTTAAGTGGCATAATGAGGGAATTTGAGTTGAATCTCTTCTGTGTTTGCAAAAGAAAGATACCTCGATTTTCACGTTGTTTAATTTACCATCACTGACCTAGCATGGCACTACCAATATGTTACACAGTATGTAAAGCTTGCAGAGCTATACTGAAAGGTAGATTGACCCTTTGTCAAAGCAGTTACTCTTAGTCCTGTGGAGTTCCATGGCACACGTGTGAAGTTGTTAAAATGAATTGAAAAGCTTTGCCAGCGTTCAGTTTCCTATCAGTGAATATTTATTTTTCTACTTTGTGCAAAGATAGAAGACAGGAAGAACTTGTGGCAGCGTTGCATTTGCAACACTAAATTTACTGCTTGATATTCATAGAATTAATTATTGAATGGTTTGGGTTGGAAGGGACCTTCAAACTTATCTCATTCCACCCCCTGCCATGGGCAGGGACACCTTCCACCAGCCCACGTTGCTCCAAGCCCCGTCCAACCTGGCCTTGGACACTGCCAGGGATGGGGCAGCCACAGCTTCTCTGGGCAACCTGTGCCAGGGCCTGCCCACCCTCACAGTGTAGAATTTCTTCCTTGTATCTAATCTGACCCTGCCCTCTTTCAGTTTATTCTATTGGGTTGTTTTCGTAGTAGCTCTGTTGGTGGAGCCCTCAGATGAAAATCCATGGTTGTGAATACCCTTGTTTCTGTTTTCCCTCTGGTACAGGTATATCCCTACGGCAGCTGCGTTTGGTGGTCTGTGCATCGGTGCCCTTTCAGTGTTGGCTGACTTTCTGGGAGCCATAGGCTCTGGCACTGGCATCCTGCTTGCAGTCACTATTATTTATCAGTATTTTGAAATATTTGTAAAAGAACAGGCTGAAGTTGGAGGAGTAGGTGCATTATTTTTCTAGATGTCCAAACGTTTCATGGTTTGTGTGAAAGGGAAAGTATTTTGACAACATGCATCATTTAGTCAAATAATGCTCTTTTCTTTTGACTTGTTTTCAAGTGCTACATGTCCCATTCCTGTAATGGGCATTGAGCAATGCCTGTGTGCAGCATTAGTACCAGCTGCCTTAAGAATAAAGTTTACATTATCTTGTTTAAGTATTATCTAGTGTTGCCTGTAATGCTGGAAACAATTCATCTACCTTGCTGTTCAGACACTACAGTGAGATGCTAATGTGTCAGTTTGAGAGTGGTAAAGGTCTTTGCACACAGCAGTAAAATGTTAAATTAATTCCCCTGCCCTTAATAGGAAAAAAAACAAACCTGAGTTCAGATTGCCACGTGCCAGTATTCCTGACAAAATTTATTTGTACCTGTATTTTACATTAATTTTTTATACTTTTTTAACTCTGATTTCCCCATCACTGAACTCAGCACTCCTTGTTCCTTTGCGGTGCCTCCACCCAGGCACCTTTCTCTGGGCTCTGAGGGTGGACAAGCAAACGTTTTACCGGCGGCTGATACTCATCTCACCCATGACCTGGCTCTGTGGTGGATTTGCTGCGTCCTGGGGCACGTTGGGCTCCTGCCCTGGGCCCCCCATGGGACAGCCCGGCCGCCCCTGCTGCCCAGCAGTTCTGTTTAACCACGTACTCCTGAAAACTCTGCCACTGAAACTTCATGTCCACTTTGCTTTTGTGAGTCTAAAGAACAAGGCCAGGTCCCTAAAGCAGTGTGTTCACAGGGGGGAGAAGGGAACGGGGAGTTCCTGCTGGAAACCTGTCGCACTTTACAGCGGCGATGTAACAGCTGTACGCGTTAGACAATAAACTTATTTAATTAAACTCTCTCCTGGGTCTTGTGTGTGCCAGCTGTAATTTATGGGCAGGTTTTGATCATTTCTAACGTGCCTTGATAGCGAAGTATGTCTGGAAGGCTCTCTTTTTTCTTCTATTATTCCTCTTTCTAGAATATAATTGATTAGTTTTTAGCAGCCTTAATTAAAACAAAAGTCTCAAAATTCCTCCCTTTAAACTCATTGAGCTTTTCTGCTCTACTGTAATCAATTCCTTTTTCCCTTTGATGTCACATTTCTTCTTTCTTCCCTTGTGCTTAACTTGAAAGTAACTTTGTATTGCTTGTGAAGGTAAGAAAATCTCAAGTTTTCTGCTTCGTTTCTAAGCTGGGAAAATCTCCCTAATTATGCACGCTCGTCCTCATCCATTTCAGAGGCAAGACTGATCCTGGTGTGTGTTTATTAAAACCCTCTGATCCTGACCTTTCAGCAGTGGTGGCTGTTTACAGAATTAGAAGCAGCCCACTGTGTGCAGCTGCACTGAAGGTTTGTTTGGGAAAGATTTACCAAGAAGGGATCAGACTGAGCGAAGGTTCAGCCTGGCCACAAGGATGTTTCCTTGGAGAGGGAAAATGGCAAAGCTGTGCACTCAGTGGGCATGGAAGTGACCTCAGGCCTTCACCAGGATCCCCTGGCTGGATCTACACCATCCTGGTTTGCACCAGCAGATGGTGTCACCTTTGTTATCAGTCATTGTTTTCTTAGATCAACAACCCAATTTTCTCTTTCCAGATAGTTTGGATAGGGCTGGGAGAAGGAAAGGCATCATCAGGTCTCAGTCACAATAGGAAGTTCCTGAAGCTGCCATTCCAAATGCTGCAGCCAGAGCAGGGACAGTGTCCCTGTGCCACTGTCACCGCTCCTGTCACAGAGCCTTACCTGTAGTTCATAGAATCCCAGAACTGTAGAATATGCTGAGTTGGAAGGGACCCACAAGGATCATCCAGTCCAACTCCCAGCCCTGCACAGGACCATCCCCAAGAGTCACACCATGTTCCTGGGAGTATCACCCAAACACTTCTTGAACTCGGACAGGCTTGGTGCTGTGGCCACTGCCCTGGGGAGCCTGTTCAGCACCCAGCCACCCTCTGGGAGAAGAACCTTTTTCTAATATCCAACCCAAACCTCCCCTGACACAACTTCAGGCCTTCCCTCAGGTCTTGTCACTGGTCAGCACAGAGAAGAGATCAGTGCCTGCCCCTCTGCATCCCTCAAGGAAGCTGCAGACCATCATGAGGTCTCCCCTCAGTCTCCCCTTCTCCAGGCTGTTTCAGGTGTTTGAATGCTGCTGTTTGTGCCTGTGGGCAAGAGTGAGGCTCTTTCTCTCACCTGCCTCCTTTGGAGCACATAGTACAGCACCAACCACAGTTACCTTGACATCTTCCTCATACTGATCCACAAGTGCAGAGAGGAATGTAGTGAGAAATCAGCTATTCTGAAAATTAATCAGTATTTTTATTATGGATAGCCTGTCAAGGCTTGATAGAGCAGTTAGAGGAAATGCTTTCTGTCAGTTATATAATTCCAAAGAAAAATTTCAGAATCATTCCTACAAACACTTCTTTTTTTGCTCTACAAGTAAAGCAAAGGACCTTGATTCCCAGAAGAGCTGTGCTTCTAAGCCATCTGACTTGGGCAGTTTTCCACTGAGTTCCTCATTGTCCAGTTTCAAAACTTGGTGAAGGGAACCTGGACCGGCGTTTCTGCTGCGCACTTCAGAGCCAGGGCATAAGTGTAAACCCTGGCATCTACTGCCAGCTGTTCCTCTGCCACCAGTTCTGAAAATAAAAGAAAAAACCCTAGGACATGCTGTCAAAGCCTCTCCCCTATAGAAATGTAAGATTTAATAAAATGAAGATGTGCAGCATTCCAGACAGAAATTCTCAATGCCAACACCTATTGCTATCACCAACTCTCACACCTGGTCAGGTCTCTCATGGCTTTTTGCTTAAGGTACAGTACTCTAGGATGAGAAGTGCCATGAGGAGCTCTGAGAGGAGAAGCTAAAGAGTTCTTGAAGCTCACTTATGTGCATTTAATGTGTCAGGATGCTCTTACCATCAATTCTTTGCAGTAGGTCATTCTTTGGAAGTGAAATAACTTCCACAAATTCTAGGAGAGAAGAAAAAAATATATACACCCTTAAATCAGTGAGCAGTGGAGAAATTTTCCTCAGTGTCCAGTTTCTTGCAGCTTAGAAGCGGAAAGAAACTGACTGAATGCTTATCACCATCCAAAAGCTGTGAGGCTTCGTATGTCAAAATAGGGTCTATTAAAGGGGGAAGGCAGTGCCTGGGGTCATTAAAAACATGTTTGGCAGAAAGGCTGGGAAACAGCTCGGAAAAAGGTAGCTGACAGCTATGGAGGATAAGAATCCTCCCAAAAGGAGACCTTCTCCCTTCTGAGAATGGAAAATACACTGTTGAAGTGGGCTTTTGATTGGCTTCTGCTGGTAGAGAAAGGGACCAAACCAGCACAAAGACAGAGGGTTTGTTCATGATGAATTTGTGCTGGCTTACACTCCCCTGTCTCTCTGATTTACTTGTCTCTGGTGTTTGATCTACAGCTCTTGTGGGTTCAGTAATTTGTGTTTCCTGAGATACTGGTGCTGTAGGTGCAATACTTGGAAAGATAATTGACATGATAATGCCCCACAGGAGTTTTCATGTCTAGGCCAAAGTCAATCTAAGGCATGTTTGGTTAGGGTCAGGAGATGAACCAAGCACAAATAAAAACCAGTTTTAACTGACATTTTCTAAGTAAAACTTGCCATCTGAAGATCACACTTGTCAAGGGGAGCACAGTCACATTACATACCTCCGTCATCTGGAAGTGAAAAAAAAAAAAAGTAGTAAGTTAAGGGATTTGAAATACACTGGAGTTTACAAGTAAAAAGCATTTGGATAGCTGACTGAGTATACTGTAATTGATTCCAGAGTGAAGCTACCACTGAGAGGAGTGTGTAGGTTTTCACGGGTCCCTCACTGAAGTTTGGACTGAAATGTCTCATTCTGGGCGTGCCAACAGCTGACATTTCAGTGAATTCAGCAAAGAGACACACTCTGTTTTATCTAGACTGCAGGGTGTGATTGGAAGGACATGCAGCGTCCAAATCAGCTGGGACAGAAGAGATGCAGTGCTGGGGGCAGTTCCTTTAAACCCATTCTTTTGTTATCTTCTCAAAATCTCCAAATAAGTGGTACAAAACTCACCAAGTTTTTGCTTAGGCCTTGTATTCTCAGCCTCATCCCCGTTAATGATGACACTCACGATGTGTGTGGTGCTGTTTGACATACCTGGGTCCAAGCACAGAGCTGCCAACAAGCACATGGAGAGGGTTCATTTTTCAAAGCATTTTAACAAAAGCTTTCACAGAAATGTGTCTGATATCATAAAACATGTATTTGTCATACATTCATGCTGGAAGAGTAGTGAAATCTTTGCTTTCACATGTTCTTAAATGTAATGCTTCTGTAACTCAGCTCTTTTACAGATGATTGGTAAGACTTGTTTTCAGCAGCTAAGTTTACTTTCCATTCCATGGACTGAAGATTTAACTGTAAACTATCCTTACAGGCTTCCTCAGTCTACTGGAGTCTAACTTTGCCATCACCTGTCTCCAGCCCCTCTCTGTCCCCAGCAGTTGTACCCAATAACTGAGAACAGTTGCAATGACATTTCCTTGAAATTGTATCTAAGTTGCCTCAGCTTTCCACCTTCTCAAGTTTGTTTTATGATCCTCGTTTCGCCTTAATTTCATTTTATGTAGGAAGCACGGGATCGTTCCAAAGGATCTCTGAATTTACTCCAATTATTCTCTCCTTTCTTTTTTCCAGTTGGAGAACCCAAGTACTGTCACATCCCACAGTTCACAGAAGGGTGACCTCCACTCGCACTGCATCACGCAGCCACTTTTTTCTGCCTCAGTTCCTAGATGCTGTTCACAACAGTCCAGTAATTTAGACCTTTATACTAAAATGCCAAATCACAGCTTGAATAATTGGGTTTTGTGCAAAGGATCATTAATTAACAGCAGTTTTCTCCCTACAGACATCAAACTTTTACTTGAGTCCTGTATGTTTAACACAAGTTCAGCAGCTGACTCACTAAAGGACCAAAGTTTCACTGACACAGCCATGAGTCTCCTAATCTGAGTAGGCTTTGCTGCATAGATTTTTCCTTTGGCTTAGAGCATTTTAGACATTTAGAGTAGCCCTCAGAGACAGAATTAGCTTAAGTAGGAAAATAAAAAAAAAGCACAGACCTGGAGTACATTCAACAACTTCCCCCTTGTACCCAGTTTCTTCCTTCAGCTCTCGCAGTGCAGCACTTTCTGCTGACTCATTTTCCTCAATGAGCCCTGGGAGATAAATAGTACACAAGAACAATTAACAACCTACCACTTAACTTCAATACCTATACCAAAATCTAATAAAACAGGCGAAACATCCTCACTGCCCTGTCTTTACAGAGGGATAAATAGAAGCATTAGGAAGGATTCCAGTTCCTGGATTCATCATGCTGCTGCCCACATCCTCAGCTGATTACCTACAGAATCATGCTCCCTTCCCAGAAAATGGCACTAGTATTCTCATGAGGGAAAGAAGCCAAATGCTTTGACTCTTAGAGAAAGGAGGAGAGAATTTTCTCCAGTCTGCTAAAACAAACTCATTTTGTTTTCTTCATTATCAAATATTCCTATTTTGGAATAGCACACTGAGCTCAGCACGGTTTTCCAGCCAGAGCTACTTCATCAAGACTGACACTCCAAGAACATCTAAACACACAGGACTTTATGTGACATCCTAATGTTTCAGTCACTTACCTGCAGGGAATTCCAAACAGTAGCCATTGATGGGGGGCCTGAACTGTTTCACCAGGACAATGCAGTCGTAGTGCAGAGTTCTCTGGAGCACTGCAATCACTGCTACGCCTACAACAGCAACAGAGGACACAAGTACAGAGAGTGTGAGTGCAGCAGAAAGTGAGTATTTAGTGCTAGATCTGGAGAGGAACCCAAACTCCACCACTGTGAGCATTAAACCTCTAGATGCCTGCTCCAGAACCCTGAATGAGGAATTGAGGCTTCTGATATCACTTATATCGGGGCGAAATAAAACCCCCAAGCAGCATCTTCAAAGCACCCCAGGAAGTGAGAGGCACATGTAGCAAGCAAGACCCAGCCTCAGCTCACCAACATCTAGGGAAGGGCTGTCCTGCCTGCAGAGACTGTTTGGAAGCCTCCGTATGGAACCCTCTGCTATGCTCCTTTCATGGCTAAACCATGTTCCTCTTGCGCCCAAAGAGAACCCTTAGTGTCTTTACTCCCTCTAACAATCCACCACTCTGTGAGCTACTCTGTATCAGGGCATCCGCAATGCCTTTGAAATTGCTCCATCACCCTGAGGTGAATACAGTGACCTTGGGAAAGCACTCCTGCCAGGGAGGTTCTGATTCCTCAGCACTGAGGGTGGTGTTTCACTAGCTCTGGGGTACAGCAAGCTCTGCCAGGTTTCCTGTTCCACACCCTCATTCACTCAGATCAGTTCTAAGTCTGCAATGTGAATTTACCAGAGGAATTTCCACAGGGAAAAAAATGCAAACAAAAAAAAGCCACCAATGTCTTACCATCAGCTGTAACCCCCTTTTTGTTGCCAGTACGCTTTACAGTTTCCCAAGTTCTGTTTAACATAGAGAAAAGTACAAATGAATAGTAAGTTGTCTTCTGCCCTTGCTACTTTCATTTAAGAGCAAAATACACCATCACATGGTGAGGCCTCACAAGAAAGCAGCTGGTCTTAGGACGCCCTGTCATATATTATAAAATGCCACTATAAAAAGTCTGTAGAATCATTTTCTTTTGCCTACTTAAGGAGGGAGTAAGAAAATAGATGATAATTTAAGATCAATAAAAATGACTGCCACAGACCAGGCAAGTCTAAAAGTCATCTTGGAAAAAAGCAAAATAAAACAATTTATGTATAAAACATGTCAGATTTTAAAGGACAACTTTGTAACAAGACCATGTGAATCCCATCCTTTATCTTGCTTTTGCATAAGGTTTACAGGGTGAGTTATGAACTCTCAGCTCAGTTACTTGACCACACAAGGAGCACACAGGCAAGGAAGACCAAAGCTTCTCTCTCAAGATAAGCAATGGAATGAGTAAAACCAAAAAAATCCACCAGCAATATAAATCCTTCCTCAAAAGCTTCAGTCTTGCTAGTTCTAAGAGGATACCTTGCTGATGAACTGTGAGGCACTAGAGAAAGCAACCAGTACAGAATCTAACACATCAAGGGCAGGAAACTAAAGCCATGTTATCACATCTAGGTAAATACAGCAACACTAAAGCATACAAGAGAATTGGATAGACATGATAATATGTGAGAGGGTGTAATTTGTCAGTAGTATGCAAGGTTCAGCACCATCAGCAGGGAAAAGAGTCCTTAATGAAGAACCAGAATAGGATGGACTCTCTGTCATAGTCTAGAACTGCTTCTGTGTAGCACCTTTGCAAGGAGCTGGAAATGCAATGGAGTCTGATGTGCCCAAGAGGATTTAGGAGCCACTTTTGATCCCACATGCCAGCACATCTGCTGGAATAAGATTCTCTTCTCTGAACAGCAGCAGTACTAAAGGAACTGCACAATGAACAGCTCTCCTGTTGTGTGGAGTGATGGGTATGTAATGCTCATGTTCTCTAGCCTGGGGCCAGTCTGCGTAATTGGGAACGTTGTAGGAATCTGGAATACCACAGGGGCAATTACCTGGTTTTCCCAAAGGGATCAGTATAAGTTGTTTCTTCAAGCTTCAACCATTTTCTTTCTACAATTACCTGAAAGAAAGAATTCTGTGTTAAGTACATTATAAGATTAATCCCGAAGATCTGGGGACTATCTGGGAGAAACAACACAACTATTTCCGGATTCTCTTGAAGATAAAATTTCAGCATCACAACACATGCAAGAATGTGCAACAACATTCCTGTTGCTAATACAGAAAAAAGCATTTACTCTAAATACTTGAATAGGAATAGAAAATAGACCCAAGAAAGGAACTTCCCTTAATATGTCTTTTATAACTAAGCTTCAATTAATTCAGTGGGATTTTAGGTACTGGAAAATCCTCACCTTTTTAGAAGGATTTTGCACAGGTCATGTTTCAGCTATGGAAGGGTCTGTGGACTGCACAGACTTTAATACACTGGTGCTCAACAGCTGAGCATGCAGGAGTGAAAACCAAACTATCCTGAAACTTTTCCTGCTGTGATCTCAGACTTGTGTAACTGCTGTTTTGTGCAGCTGTGAGAGTGATACATACCTGCCCTTTCAGCATTTCTGAGAGCTGCTGCTTGGCATTAACACTAGGACAAAATGTCTTTTCCGAGTCAAATGAGTTTGTTTTCCCTATGATGTTTCCTCATCTTTTATGTAATTCATTTAAAAGTGAAAAATCCCGAGGTTTAGCTCGGCAGTTTACTTCTTTTAATGTAACTTGTTTTAGAATGAGTTATTTTTATTGCTTCGTGTATTACTTTGATGGGCAAAATAACATCTGCTTTGCTTACAACAACCTGACTGTGCATTTCCAGAAACAGCAAGAATGAAATAAAATCAGCTGCCACTTTCATGGAAGAAGGTATTCCAACATCAGACCACAGTTTCTGCAGAGTTACAGAACCACTCCTAACATAAGGGCCACTGGCAGGGGCAGGGTAAATACTTCCCTGTAATAAGCCTACAAAATGACTGAAAAATAAAATAGCTTAGAATATGTAAGATCTTATTATAAATTTCTGGTGACAGCAAAGAGTACAATATTTCAAAAGAGAATGACAGAGAGGCATTATGAAACAAACCAACCGACCAACAACAAATCAAACCAACAAACCACTAAAAAAAATCCAAACAAAAAAGATGATAAAATGAAAATTCTGCCTGCAAGAAAACAGGTCTTAATAGAAAACCCAAAAAGGTTAAAAAAAATAAAACTATGCTTAAAATATATTCATATTTAAAAAACATCAAAGGGAAAAGACATAAATATAATCCAAACAAATCTCTTCTGTCCTGAAAGGGTTTTGTACCTTGAAACCTGAAGAAATGACAAGATGGTGTTCACTCCATGGAAGAACAAATAAAAGAAACTACAACTGTATTGTAACAACAGCATGAGGCTGCTGCCAAACCTGCCTTCACACCAAAGATTAACTTTTAAGAATTCACTTAAAAGGGAACTGAAACAAATAGAAGCAGCTTAAATTAGAGTGAAAGTGCTCCTAAGAAATACTTTCAGAATTGTTCCTCAGGACCTGATATTAATCTTACTACTTCCTAACTGATGTCCTTAGAAGAGAAATTATTTCAATTCAAACTCCTTCAGAAAACATGAAAGGTGGTACAATCCTAAATGTTAAGGAAACCCTTAGTGGTTCATCTTAAAGGAACAGAAAACACGGCTGAGTTTCATAACCCACCGATTTGTAAAATCTCTCAGAGGTATCAGCATTATTTCTGAACATTGAAAACCTCCTGAACAGACAATACAAGAAACAGCTGCAAAATCTGAAAAAAAAAAAGCAGCTTAAAATACCGTAGATTTCTCTCTCCCCACTGATAATTTGTATGATTATTTCCACAAAGAGAAAAGTCACCTCTTTTAAACTCTCTGACCATCAGGAAGAAGTGTTTTGTCTATTGAAGAGATTTTTATAAACATACAGCATTCGTAGCATTTTGTGCTCTCTACTCACAAACACTCTGATCAGTCTCAAATAACTGTTATTTAACAACAAAACATATCAAACCCAAGCATGCTGTACCTCTTCCTTAAGGACGAACTGTTTAGCTGTTTTTGGAACTTCTGTGGATGTCTCAGCTGCCATTTTCAGGAATGTCAGGCTTTCCCCCTCCTGTGCAAAGTCCAGATGTATATGAAACTAAGTCAATATTTGATTTCAGTGTAAAGTTAAAAGGTTCATTTCTGCATTCTCAATTAACCAATATAGCTTGCTGGAGAAAGCCAGGGACGTGTGATGGCAAGTTCAGTTCACATTTTCAGCTCCACCCAATGGCTTCAGAGTCAAATAACTCGAAGGAGAAATGTAAATTTGGGTCACATCCCTGACTCGCATAGTTTTAATGGTACTATCAGCTACTGAGTAGCTATGCTGGCTGAAGACACCCTCCTTAACTATTCACATGTCAGACACACACACAAAATTCATCCGTTTCAATCAAATTGTTTCATTCTGGTCTGGGTGAAATGCTCTGTCAATGGTGTGTACACAAGAGGACTACACACTCCACTGTGAAAGTGGAAAAAAACCTGATACCCAGAGGATTTCAGTGGTGAAAACTGTGTGCTGTTAAGAACTAAAGCCTACCTCCACCTTACACACACCACAAATAAATGTGTAAATGACTCAGCCTTCCACCAAAAAACAAGGTCAAAAAGCAACATGTGTGTTGCAAGTGCAGGAGGCTCGTGGAGCTGGTGTGAGCAAAGCATGTCAGTCTCTTACAGGGAACAGTGTGCCCAACACCCTGGAAAAGGCAGTGGAATATCTGCCCAAAGCACTTTCAGCACAGAAACTTACACCAAGGAAGCTCATCTCTGATGTTAAGTTGTAACACTGAGGTCCTGAAAATCATCATGAATCATAAAGCAAAAGCCAGTGCAAAGCAGCAAACCAGTTCAAATACCAAGAGAGAGGAGATAATCTTGCAGATGTCTACATCATAGAACGGATGGTCATTAATCTTCCATTAAGTCAACAGGAATCTTTCCAATGACTTCAGCTATGGTTTAATAAGGCTCTGTGTGGTCTCTAGCAATGAACAGTACCACAAGTGTGTGAAGACCTTCTCTGTCACACCCAATTTTAGCGCTTTCATTTTTCACTTCATCTTTATCCTTTTATGACAACATCTACTGCACATTTGTGAAACACATAAGAGCAACAATCAGCTTCCTGACATATTGTATTGGCATTTAATTTCTAGAAGTAGCTAAAAGGAATAGGTAGTACTAAACATTTTTGTTTATCAGCCGGAGTAAAACTAATGTACACAAATCCATTTTCTCAGTCTGTACACAGGCCAGGCTCTTTCTTAAGTCTTAGACTGTGCTTTTGGTTGAAGTAGATCATTGAGGCCAAATGTTTATATTGCTTTTATGTAACATAAGTTTGAAAAGAAACCCTGAGCTGTTAAACCCAGTTCTGTTCCTTCAAAAATATGTTCTGTAATCTTTTCTTAAAGCAATGAAGCTCCATCTTAAAACTACCCAGGTTTATTATCCACCTTACTACTATTTGTACAAAACACTGTTGAAGAGCCTCACTTGCTTATCTTCCAATTTCTATCCCACGTTACTTCATTGTTACCCATTTGTTCTTGAGCCAGCAATCTCTGGAATTCCCTTCACTTAGGATTCAGGAGTTTTATCTGGACAATGGCCATGGTCTCTTGCTGTGACTCTCAAATACAAGATCAAGCTTTCCACCAAACTTATGCAAAAGAAGCACGGCCCAGGACAGTAGTTCCAAAAGGTTCCTGGTCATTCAGAGGAAACAAAGGAGCCTGAAGTATAAAGCCTTAAAAACATAAAAACCTCACATACAACAACAAATTCACCTCCTACATTTGGAAAGAATCATAGCATTGTCAATGTAAATATAACAGAGGAGTAGATAGAGAACTGTGTCCTTCTTAAAGTTTGGGGGTTTTTTGATGGAGCTGAATAAATCTTCCTCTTTTAGTCTCCCCTCACAGGAAATCCTGTTCCACTGATCACACTAATCCTTCTGCAGAAGCTTAAAAGTATCAGTGTATCTCTGTCAAATGTAGATTACCATAGTTCTACCCCAAATCCCACAAGCACCTGTAGTAATAGTTTGTACAACAGGATTGAATACTCACCTACATCAGTTACAAAAACATACTAGAACCTCAACTCGCAACTTTTTAACACAGCTTGCTCTCTTCTGACAGATTCGAGGGTGCCTTGCTACTTAAAATAACAACAAATAGGCAGCTTCAGTCGTTTGAACTATCACTAAAATCTAAAATGGGTGAACGCCTCAAAGAGAGGAAACTGATCTATCTCAGCTTCTGTAGTTCGGGCCTCTTCCACAAGTGGGTGCAGTAACTCCGGGCATTTTATAAATTTTTAGAAGTTCCACCAAAAAGGAATTTTTCCCAAATTCAGCTGGCTGTATAGAAGTGAGAGTTGTGGATGTTTAATGCTGAAATGCCATTTGGTTAAACAAAGGCTGCAGTTCTGGTATCTCATGTTAGTCATGCTGTCAAGGGTGGCAACGTTTGAGTCAAAACCACAGTGCAGCTCACACAGCAGCTTGGGAACCTCTCTGCCTGCCTTGGGATTACCCAAGGTCTAAGAATATACATTTTTAATAGTTATCAATGCAATCTATGTCCAACAGCCCACACTTATCAGTCTCATTAATATGACTGAACAGCACTTGAACTGTAAATTATAGAGGAAAACAAACGTTTAGCCTGATTCTACTTTCTCTGGTAATTTTTGTGGCCAGCATTACAGGCTGACAAATCATGCTGCTTCTTCCATTTATTCCATGTTGGGGTCAAACTCAGTCCTGCAAAAGGCATGCCATTTATAAAAGACGTAACTTTATTCCCATAGCTTATTCCTTTATTGAGTGGCTCCCTTTCAAGGCAACATCCAGCCATTCCACAGTTTACAAATTATCCTTCCCAGGAGGTAAAATCTTAAGCCAACTGAGGCCTATGAATCAGCTCAAGAGAGAAGCCAAGGTATCAAGACTATACTCTAACTCTTACATATATGGATTAGCTTTTCTAAATCACTTTTCAGAATGCATTCTCTGATCCAAACACACATCCTAGCTGACAGCAACCAGATTTAATGGAAGCTCAGCAATGGTGTCCTGAGGCAAGCTCAAACAAAATAAAAAACACAGGTTTTCTTATAAATAACATGCAAAAAGGACACTGGCAGTGTTTTATGTACGATTTAACCAAAGCATTCTGAGAGATGTCTGCTGATGATACACATCACTAAAAGCTTCTAAGTCCCTTTAGACTTGTTACCTTGTGCTTCAGCACTATGATTCTAGAAACAAAATCAGTTAATTAGCAGCAGTTGATGGGAAAGGGAGAAAACGTTTCATTTTTGCCATGGTGTTCAGCACCATGGATGACCCGCTCAGAGCCAGGTAAAACATGGCAAAATAACTGCAGAACAAACAACAACAACAAGGACTATCTCGCAGGAGCAGAGGAGGGTTAGCCGTATCTCCACGCTGTTATCAAACTTCCAGACAGCTGCGAGGGCTGGGGGAGACACCCCCAAAACAGCAGAGGGGAGAGCACATGAGGAAAGAGCGCCATGCAGGGGACACACAGGCACAGAGACGACAGCACAACCACGGGGCTTCAAAAAGAACGTGTCACTCGGTTATCACTTGACTCGGGGCAAAGCAAAAGGAAAGAGTGGTTGATGAAAAGCTCAGTGTGAGCTGGCAGTGTGAGCCTGCAAGCCCAGGAAGCCAAAGGGGTCCCGGGCTGCATCCAAAGGAGCAGCAGGGCCAGGGAAGGGATTTTCCCCCTCTCCTCTACGAGACCCCACCTGCAGTGCTGCCTCCAGCCCGGGGGTCCCCAGCACAGGGAGGGCATGGAATGGATAAGGAGACTGGAGCACCTGCCCTGGGGACACGGGGTGAGGAAGATGGGGCTGTTCGGGGCGGAGAGGAGAAGGTTGTGTGGCGACCTCTCTGTACCTTCAAGGCCTGAAGGGAGGCCAGAGAGGGGCTCTCCATCAGGAGCCGCAGCGAGGGGACACGGAGCGATCCCACACACTGAAGGAGGGGAAGTCCAGGCCAGGTATTAGGAAAGAATCTTCAGTGTGAGGGGACAAGGAGCGATGGTACAAACAGAGGGAGGGAAATCCAGGCCAGGTATTAGGGAGGAATTCTTCTCTGTGAGGGTGGTACAAACCGAGGGAGGGGAGGTCCAGGCCGGGTATTAGGGAGGAATTCTCTGTGAGGGTGGTACAAACCGAGGGAGGGGAGGTCCAGGCCGGGTATTAGGGAGGAATTCT
>VWZF01006451.1:1405009-1466635 GCA_013396755.1 Sclerurus mexicanus | reverse complement strand
GAGACCCCACCTGCAGTGCTGCCTCCAGCCCGGGGGTCCCCAGCACAGGGAGGGCATGGAATGGATAAGGAGACTGGAGCACCTGCCCTGGGGACACGGGGTGAGGAAGATGGGGCTGTTCGGGGCGGAGAGGAGAAGGTTGTGTGGCGACCTCTCTGTACCTTCAAGGCCTGAAGGGAGGCCAGAGAGGGGCTCTCCATCAGGAGCCGCAGCGAGGGGACACGGAGCGATCCCACACACTGAAGGAGGGGAAGTCCAGGCCAGGTATTAGGAAAGAATCTTCAGTGTGAGGGGACAAGGAGCGATGGTACAAACAGAGGGAGGGAAATCCAGGCCAGGTATTAGGGAGGAATTCTTCTCTGTGAGGGTGGTAGAAACCGAGGGAGGGGAGGTCCAGGCCGGGTATTAGGGAGGAATTCTCTGTGAGGGTGGTACAAACCGAGGGAGGGGAGGTCCAGGCCGGGTATTAGGGAGGAATTCTTCTCTGTGAGGGGGGCGAGGCAGCAGCCCGAGCTGCCCTGGGGCCCTGCGGCCGCCCCACCAGGGACCCCCCAGGCCAGGCCGGGCCCCCGAGCCCCGCTGGTTCCCATCCCCGCCCACGGCAGGGCGGCGGAACGAGACGGCTTTCAGGGGCCCTTCCACCGCGCGCAACAGCCCAGGGCTCCACGAGAGGACTCCACGCGGGGGGACAGACAGGCACAGGACGACAGGGGCCCAAGGGGCGATGTTTTACTCAGCGATCCGGGGCAGAGCGGCAGCAGCAGCAGCGGCAGCAGCGGCAGCAGCAGCAGCGCGGGGCGGGCCCGCTNTCTCTTTCAATTTGAACCCGTTCCTCCTTGTCCTAGCAGTCTGTGCTCTTGTAAGTAGTCTTGCCCCATCTTATCTGTAAGCTCCCTTCAGGTACTGGAAGGACTTACAGGGGACCTCATTAATGTGTATAAATACCTAAAGGAGAAGCACCAAGAGGATGGACCAGGCTCTCATCAGCAGTGCCCAGCAATAGGACCAGAGGCAAACTGGGGCCAGGGAAGTTCCACCTGACTGTCAGGAAGAACTTCTTCCCTGTGCAGTGACCAAGCATTGGAAGAGATTTCCCAGAGAAGGTGTGGAGTCTCCCCCTCCCTGGAGATATTCCAGAAGTGTCTGGACACAAACCTGTGCCATGTGCTCTGGGATGGTCCTGCCGGAGCAGGGAGGTTGGACCAGATGAGACACTGTGATTCTGTGGGGCTGGGTTGGGTTGGAAATGGGTTTCTGCAGGCACAGGTTTGGGTGAGATGGAGGGCATCCAGCGGGGGCAGATCTGGGATGGAGGTGGGCAAGGCTTGATGGAGCCATCAGCTGGAGTGCCCAGAGCTGGGGTCTCATCCCTACACCCTGAGGTGTTGTTTTGGGCAGCCCTGGGGCACGCCAGATACCCCTGGGCTCCCGGCTCTCCTCCTGAGCACCAGCTGATAGCCACGCTCTTCCTGCTGTCCACATCCTTACCTCAAGCAGTTGTGGCTGAATAGATCCAAACCAATGTGTTTCTGTGTATTTCTGGAAGCCACAGGGAATTCTGCAGTTTCTAAGGTGCTGCCGCAGGTCACAGGGTGGTTACAAGAACTACCAGTAACGCAGGAAAGGGAAGATTGAGGTAGTTGCCCTGTTGGATGAAAAAGTGCAGACATGAGGTTTTTAATAATCAAAGTCCTTGGTCTTTTATGTTTTTTAGTGTTTAGCACAGGCCTATTTTTGCTAAGTTTAGTGATAGCCCTGCATTTTTGGAGCATTAAGATGGTATAGGCTAATTTTGGTTTGGGTCTCAGAAGGGAAGCCTTTAGTTTGAGCAACATGTTGTCTCCTCACAGCCCATAGTCACTTTTACTTTGAATTTCTTAGAGCTTTGAAGGAGTGGGGCATTTTTGTGTATTTCAGCTATGAATTTTGGCTCTTTGTCTTGTACTTCCCTGGAGGGAAAATGAGCATTGCTTTTTGGGTAAGGGATAAGAGGAGAGAGAGAGAATTGTTTTTCCATGGTGTCAGAGGATAAAACATAGTGTTATCCAGATATGTGCTATTATAAAGCAAATTCTTTTGTTCAGCTAGGGGTTTTTTTTTATAACAAGTAGTATTAGTAATAAGGTATTAAATACATTTTCATGTTTCTTCCAGTGTTATACTTCCCCTGCCAGAGAATGTGAAAGAATATTTGCTGGATGACGGAACGCTTGTGGTTTCTGGAAGGTAAAGAAAAATGTTTTCTCTCCACCCCCCAACATTTTACACTTTACCATTTTATATTCACAGCACTTGTTTGCATACACTTATGTGAATTATGCCTGTCCCACACCATTCCCATGCCAGCTGCCTTATCCAGGGGTGAAGTGACATTACCTGAGTTTAGTTCTCAATAAAATAAGCTATATGCAAACTCAATAATCATAAGGTTTTATATAATAATTTGCACACATAGAATCCATACCTATGATACGGTTGACTGTGTTGTGTGTATACCCATGCCAAGAGTTTGGATGGAGAAGAATGAGGTGGATAAGTAACAGAAACAGTTGTTAAGAAACTAGGCCTTGCTCTCTGTTTTCTGCTTGGAATCTCACTGTGTGGTTTCCTTGGGAAGTGGTTGTTGCATGCATCTTGTGAATGGCCAAACTCAGAAATCAGTCCACACTCCAGAGTTCCCTAACTGGTAGTTTGCCTCTTGCAGAGCAGCCAGAGAGGCTGTGAGTGAAATGAGAGCTATGTCTGGTTTATCAGGTATCAATTCATATAAAATTGAAGCTGTTTAAACACCTTGTAAAGATGAAGAGTAATTTTTAAGTTCTTTTTTACTAAAAGGTATCAAAAAAATTGAAATTGTTTTTCAAACTGTTTTGGATAAGAGATAGTATTGTCACCTGGTTCTGCAGAACTGTACAACTTACTTGGCGGCAGCTGCCTGTTTTAAAAAGCCTTCAGAAAAGCTGAAATTGAGGGTTTGACTTTACAGCTGTGTTATACAGTTCCTGCTGTCTTCAGTGGAATAACGGGCAGGTGTATGATTGACTTAAATTATATTTTTAAGATGTTTCCAGTTTAAAATCCCTTTTGGAAGCCGTTTTTAACCTGAGTTGGACTTTCTTAGCTAGAAGTGAATGTCATGGCCAAGATGGCTCCTGATCTTCAGGAAACCAGTATTTGACCTCTAGATCTCAAAAACTGAACTGGTAGTTTAATCCCAATGGACATGCATTGAGGGACTGCAGAGACTTGGCTTATTAGAGAGTTGACTTTTGGCAGGGATGTACGTTTGATTTTACCCTGTTTGCTGCACTGGCTTGCTGGGAATAAGTCTTCAAGAGGTTGATCTTCTCCTTTAAGATCCTACCCCTCAGTTTTATTGGCTAAAGAACTTCAAAAGCCACCCAAAGCTTCAAGGGAATATTTGCAGTCAGATATTAGAGTGTTTACAACAGATCTCACCTGTGTGGGAAAAGGAAGTTTTCAGGAAGAAACTAGTGGCTGTTTATCCAGTTCCCATAAGACCTGATTTTCCCTGTGCAGGGTATGAGGACATTTTCTTTTCAGAATCAGAAATTCACAGGTCAGCATCTGAAACTCAAGTTTTATGAATTTTTAACTGGAAAAGGAGTAGGGAGACAAACCATAATTTAAACTAAACTGGTTTTAAAAGAAGTTTGATTAATTTGTCCTTCTGTTAGAGTGCAATAAACTTGGAAAAGAATCATTGATGGGGTGTTGAAAAGCTTTGGTTGGGGTGTTTTTGGAACAAAAAATGGTTGCTAATTTGAAAGAAGCAAAGTGTTTATGGAAGGGCCCAAGTGTAATGCCAGGGTGTTTGGTCTTCAGTTTTCTGTACTGGCTTGCTCTGATTTTCCTCTGTCAGGGGTTTTGGGGTTTAATCTTCTTATGAAAATATTTTGAGATCAGCAGCTGAAAATGATGTGGAAACATAATGGATATGGTCAAATAAAACTCCAGTGCTTTATTTTTTTTCCTGTTAATTTTTTGTTTCAGAGAAGATCTGCCAAGTCACGCTCAGGAGGGGAGTGATGATGCAGAGGAGATACAGGTCAGTGTAAAATGCAACTTAATGTCAAGTCTCTTGAGGAAGATATGAATGTATAACCTTTTTGGCATAATTTGTAGGTGAGGAGAGTCCTTCACAGAAATAACAATCATGTGGTAGTTGCCTTGAAAAATGTGGAAACATCATTATTTATGCTGTGACATCAGGGAAGGTTTAAAATGTGTCTGTTCTCATTCACAGAAGTATTTTCTATTTCTTGGTAATTGCCTTTGTCATAATGAGTAGGGAATTCTGAAGTTTTTTCGAATTGAACTTAATGCTGTTTCACGCCCTGAAAAATTAGGAGTACGTTTCAAGGAGTTACTTCAAGAACCAATGAAAGTTTCTGAGGCCATAATAGGTCAGAAGAACATTTTAGTAGGAAAAAAGTGAAAGATGTAAGTACAAAGTGACAGAAGAATGATGAAAAAGAACTGTAAGTAAAACTAATGGATCATGGGTCTAAGGATGGAAGTGCTGGAGACAAGGTTTAGACTCAAGGGAAGACTGTGAGTTCTGAAATGTCCAAGTTTGTGATATGAATCACAATTAAAATATATAGGTGTCATTTTGCCCTGTACTTTTAAAATAATACTTCTGCTGAACATACAGTGTTCTTCCTGTTTTAATTTACAGGCAAAATAGTGGGAAGATGGTGATGTGCTGTCTGGGGCAGTGATTTGATCTGTATGTTGTAAGGAGCTGTATGAATTCTGATGTCCTTATAAATTATAAAGGATGTCTCAGGAAACCAGTAACCTTTGATTTGTTCTTATTTTTGACAGTGGTCAGATGATGAGAACACTACAACACTTAAGGTAAGGTCCTGTAAAAGCCCAAGGTGGGTTTGTCAGCAGCTTCCCTTTTGCAGTCGTGTGATACAAAAGTTGTTGCTGGTTAGAATATCTCTTGCTGTATTTCACATTTCTCAGACCGTTCTGGGTCGATGGAAGCGTAAATGTCTGTAACTTCCAAAAAGGTTTTGCTGGCTGAATTTTATTTAACTAAAAATAAAACTCTTTTCTTCATCCCCAACAATCACACACTTGTTAGGCTATAGGAAATGAACTGAAGTGCAGCTCCAAATATAGCTGGCTTTCATTTTCACCACTTTGAGTATCTTCCAATTATTTAATCAGACTTGGATGCAGAAGAAGCGAAGCCCCTGGAGCTCAGTTTTCACAGCTCTTCTCTGAACGTGCCCTTATTTCCTCCTAAGTACATTTCCTTCTCTCTTTTTTTTCCTGTCCTGTCTTTATGGTTTCCTTGCACTGTGTCTGGCATAGTCAGGATCATGATGGATGCAAACCAGGCTTCCTTGATCTTTTTTTTACATCCTTTTTGAAACTTGCTGTTGCCCTGTCAGAGTTAACATACTTGTGGCATGTTGGTACTCTGACTTCAGTCCTTTAGCTCCCGATGTTCATCCTAGTGTGGAATTGATCCCGTTGGATTAGGTGCAATATAAAAAGGAAGAAGGGGGGTGTTTTGGCCTCCGAGGTGTCCCTTGTTCAGAGACTGGCAGCCTTTCACCAAAACTGGAACTTTGAAAATGGTTAAGAGTGAACGTGCTTTGTGCCTGTTGCTGATTTCTAAAAAAATACACCTTCATTTAGTCAAAGTGACTAAAAGTGTAATTCCACAATGTGTTTTTTACTGTCCCATAAACCCACTAGATGATTGTAAACTCCACGGCAAGCATGGTTCCTCTGCCCAAAAACTGCTCTGAGGCCAGGGAGTGAATTCTCTGCCTCTGAGTGTTGCTGGTTACCACTTTGACAGTGATGAAGAGAGTGAAGAAACCTTTGTAGAATGCAGGAGGTTGGGAAGCTGCATCTGGAGTTACCACAGGAGATGAGGATGGCTCAAGTAGCGCTGTGGAATCTGAACAGGGAAACAGTAGGGAACAGAAAATGTAAAAAACAGTGGGATAGGCTGGATACTGCTGTGGTGCATTTGCTGTCAGCCTGGGGCATTCGTAATATTCTCAGTGATAACTCCAAGGTTGTGGGTCTCCACTGGGGTCTTGGCTCAGGGAGCAGTGAGGTGGGTTGGGGGGTGATTTTTCACTTTTAATGACCCACCTGAGTGGTCAGGTAGGACTTGTCTCCCTTGCTCCTTTTATTCTGAAGAAGAATTAGAATACAGATTTATAGAAGATTCTGTGTTTAAAGTAACTTGCATTAATGTTGATGGTTGCAAAGTGTGGCATTCAAAATTTAAGAAATGTTGGAATCTGGATTGTTTGTGCAGTCAGAGAACTTTCTTCTCGTGTGTATATTTATTCCCTTGTGTTAATCAAATGACACGATGGTAACATTTCCCTAGGGAGGCTTAGTATGTGCAGGTACTACTTATATAGTAGGACTCCTGATTCCTGCCAAAACAAGAGGAGACTGGAACAGAATGCAGTGGATGAAGAGTTTTCCTTCTTGCAGGAACAATAGCTAGAATCAACTGAAGCTCTAGAAATGAAGTAAAATAAGAGAAATTATTTCTTCAGTGTAGTTTCCCATGGAGACTAGGTAAGTTCAAGGACAAGGAAAGGTTCAGAGTGTTTGAAGTTCAGTGCAGGCCACTGCACCAAAATATGAGAGGGTTTTTTAAGTGTTTGCATTTGAGGAGGCTGGAGGAAGGAGATGCCAGAATGTCTGAGGTTTTTTGATCACTTGTGTGACTGTGAGAGCTTTGTTGTTTTAGAGACATCAATTAGCTTTAGCCGGGAAGTTATCTTTGAGTTGAGTTTAAAACTACTCAGGCAGAAATAGTGTTCTTATATACTTCTTGCTATAAATCTTAGCACATGAAAAATCTCTGCTATATGCTCAAAATCCTTTCATATTATTTTAAAGGTCAGCAATCTGGTTTTTTCTATAGCACCACATTCTGAGTGGAGTTTAGAGCATCCTGGGAAGTACTTTTTTATGTTTTCAACGTTCTTTACAAGGCAAGGTTTTCTAGTCCAACCTTTGCAGTGTGTCCTCTATTCTGAGTTAATATATTGTTAAGGGCTTATTTTAAGGCCTAATTTAATAGCTGATTAAAGTATTAGTAACAATATGTTATAAAACTAAGTTAAAAGAGGAGCTGTTAACTCAAATTGCCTGAGAGTTGATAGATGCTTAATTCTAAAATAACTCCTTTTAAAGTGTAAAGATTATTGGATCTCATTTGTATACCATAATCTACCAGGTATAAAACAACAGGTGAGTATTTAAGGTTTGTTTATTTGACTTTTGTTTGCCAGCTATTGCAGGTTTCGTGATCAATGTTATGAAGTTTTGTGTTTTCTCCTGAAGTTCCTGGTACTTGTTAGTGATGAGAGTGAGAATTGAAGTATTTTCAGTTTTCCACAAATACATTATTTTTGTGGGGTTCATACCGATTTTGGACATGTTTATTTCTTCTGCAATATGTATTTCTAGTAGTATTTAGAAAATGCCTGCACTTCACTATTAAATGTATTGAAATTAATATTTTTATTATTGTTCCTCCTTCAGGCACCAGAATTTCCTGAGTTCACATCTAAAGTTGAGGAAGCAATAAGTTCCTTGGGTGGAAGTGTTTTTCCTAAACTTAACTGGAGCGCTCCAAGGGTAAGAAAGCTGACTCCCAAAACTTGTAACAGATGTTACCGTACAGATTTGTGTGTTTGTTTTATCTTAATGCATTGCAAAGAGGAAGAGACCAGTGGTTCTGATAAAGGAAGAAGTGATGGACAAGATACCAGTGAAGTGTGATAGAGCAAAGTGTTCTGGTGGATTAAGATAGATGGTGATGGTGCATGTTTGGTGAGCTGATGCAATGCAGCTCTGACTTTCTTACATAAACCCCTGTATCCTGATCACAGACACCAGTGTGATGGTCAGGCTCTTCTTGTTTAGGATACTGGCTTAAAACTTTCCCTGGGATAAAGATGAAAACCCCCACATTTTTATTAAAAAGCCATAAATTTCCCTCTATTTTTAGCAACTCAAACTGTACCATAAGGATGAGTGCACCCAAATACTGCTGTATTGTATTCTCAAGAGACACTGTCTTCAGTCAAACATTCCAGGAAAGTTCTTGGAAGCAGTAAGGCAGAAACTTAGCTTTTAAATGGAATTGCTCTGTTTTCAACAGGGTATTCATAAGAAAAACAATAATTTATTGTGTCTTGTAACAGCTAATGAAGTTTTCCTCAAAATAAAAAAAATATATTTTTGTGTGTATTACAAATGTTCTGTAATATTCAGATAAATCTTCAACTCGCATCCCTTCCTGCTAGTAAAGGTGCATTTCTGGATAATCTCCTTCTTTTGTTTAGGATGCCTATTGGATAGCAATGAACAGCTCTCTGAAATGCAAGGCTCTCAGTGACATCTTCCTCCTCTTCAAGAGTTCAGACTTCATTACTCGTGACCTCACTCAGCCGTGAGTAGATTTCTAGTGATGAAATTGTTTATACCCAGCCAAAAAAAACCCAAAGCAAACCAGGGAGACATTAAAGTAGCACATGCAAAATGACGTTATGGACCAAGACCATTTTTATTGAGTTGGTTTCCAGAGCAAGTGATGTTTTAATCTTGGCATTTTTTTTTCCTTTCCACTGTTCTTGCTGTTTCCTTGTTGCTACCCTCCTTGTTGGTACCACTTCTCATGGTAATACAACGTGACTTTGCCATGTCATTTTAATATTTTAAAGCTGTTGAGGTTTGTGTGGCTGCCTGTAAGATGCCTGAGAGTTCTGCTAACATATTTCTAGAGCTCCTTCTGAACCCAAGTTTTTGTAGCCCTTGGAACAAATGCATTCCAGAAACTGTGGCTAAGGATAACAGTTACAGATAAAATTAGAAGCATGATGTGCTTGGGATTTATTTCTATCTGCTCACATGAAAAGAGTGCTTAATTCTATAGGAACAGTTTCCTCCTGTAGTATCTGCATCTGAATGATTGATGTCACTCATTTCTAAAATGCAGCATTTTTCTGAAAGAAAACAAAGTTGCTGGAGTTTAATATTCCTGTTACTATGATTACTATCTTCTTTTCAGATAAGCAAAATTCCAAAGAAAAGGGGCAATCCATGGCTTGGTATCTGAGAGGTTGTTTTTCAGGAATTATTCAATGCTTATTTATATTGCTGCAGTATTTAGGAAACTCAGTCAAATGCAGAATCCTTGTTCTTGGTGCCTTATAGAGGGTTGCCAGGGATAATAGTCCCCTGTCCAGTGCTTTATGACTTGACAAAAATTTTCCTCTTTCAAGTGTAAAACCAGTTGCATTAATGTCGTGCAACTGCCTTCTTTTTTTATTCCTGCAACTCTCTTCCCCCAGTTTGCTGATACATAAAGAAGAGAGATAAGTAGTAGCATCTCATCCTTATCTCTGAATTTATGGAGTGCAAGTGAGGCTGCCAGGCCAGTTCTGATGTTGGGTTTTACAGCATGTCTAACCTGCAACGTTGTGAGGTGCAAGAGAAGAGACTGAGGAGGAGGGGGGAAGAAGCTGGAGGGAGAAAACAGTTTCAAGTGTGTTGGGCTTGGGAAACAGTTGTGAGATTGAGAATTCATGATTGTGGGATCATAGAGAATGAAAGGGATGGGGAGATGGGAAATCTATAGTTTACATTTCAGAGGTGAGTAAATAGTCATTCTCAGAAGACCTTGGTGCCTTACCAAGGAGCTGCTTTTCATGGTTTCCTCTAACAAGGGGTGAGCTGTCTTAGGGGAGGGCCTTCTCAGTTAAGCAGTAAAATTTAATGTCTCCTTTGCTGTACTGGCTTTCAGAATGGAGTCCTGTGGGTCTGAAAAGAATTGCACATTTTGTAGGATCCCTTTGTGAACGTTAAATAATACAGGTGTTTTATTTTACTATCCTTATGTATATAAGGGGTTTGGTAAAAAGTAGCCTGAGCTCCCTGCAGAATTCCTGTTTGGTTAACCACTTCCTAGGGAGTTTGGGACACAACCAAGTGTTTAGCAAGTCCCACTTGATTTAGATTTGGCCACTTTGTGTTTGTTCATTTGTGTGGCAGAATGAATTGATTCAACCACCTTCACTGATACTGAAATCAGTGCATTTTCTGCCAGGTTTTGTCTCCTCTCAGGTGTAAGTGCCTCAGCTATTCACCTTGCCCTCTGCAGTCAGCACTGACTTGGTAGTAGAGGCACTGAAGACATTCTAGTTCCTGTGGTGTGAGATTTCACAGCATGGGTGTTGTTAAACTCTGAACCATCAGTGATTTCACCTGAGGTTCACACCAGACTAAGGAGCAGTGCCTGAGCAGCCTGTAACAGGCACAGGCCCTTCTCTGATCCTGCTGTGGGAGAATGACCTCCAGCAGGAAGGCAACACCTCAGATTGCAGGGGTTCAGTCCATTTAGATCCTTGTCCAGGCTGACAGATCTTATGTTTTTTGAATATGTTGTACTTGATTAAAGGATATATTATTGTCCAGTCTGTCCATGGTATTTCTGAATTACTAAGTTATTTGTACAAAATGGCCCCAAACAGTGGAATGATTATTGCTAAATCAGAACAGTGGTCTTCCTTAATTATACTATTGATTAGCTGCCAGTTTCCTAGTCCTTAGCAAGCAAAAATTAAAAATGAAGCTGGCATAAGAACCTGAAGTGCTGAACAAATGAAAATTGCATACATAATACATCCAAATCCCTTGGGAAGGCTACTTGGAGGGAAGAAAAATGCACTGTATTTCTACTTCTTTCATTAATACTCAGTATGCTCTAAAAGTTTCTTGCCCTGCATAGTAACAGCTGAAATGCTGTATAGTCTTTTTGTTGTTGAGGTTCTGTTTTCTGTTCAGTTGTATAAATGTAAAAATCTACTTTGTGGTCCATAATATGGTAACCAATGGCAATTTGTAGATGTATTTTTTAAGCCAGTGACATGAAACTTAAGGCAAACCACTTTCTTTGCCTCATGCTTCCGCTCCCGTTTCCTCCCTGCTCTCAGTCTGTACATTGCTCAGGTCAGGGAACTGCCCTTGCTGTAACTCGCAGCTGTCTCGACTTCTGAGAAAACTTCAGCCAAGCAATACTTCAATACAAACCATTAAAAATATGGTCTTAATGCAAATATACTGAGCATGACTACTGAACCTTGAATTGTTTTAAATGTTTGGATTCTCTCACGATGTTGACACTTTGGCTGAAAAGTTCAAACTAATGAGTGAACTTTCCTGCTTGTTAATTTTATCTAAATTAACAAAGACATCAGAGTAATGCGTTCATTAATGTAGTTGATATTGTTTCTGCTTCAAAGTTAGCATTGTGTTTTACTTAGCTGTGTTCACAAGAAGTCTTGTGGGTGGTGTGATCCTTGACTTTTCAGGTTTTAATGTAGGCTTTCAGAACTGAGTGTTGTGGATATGTGATTAAAAAAATCCTTTTCTCACTGGGATTTCTGCTAAGGGATTAAAACTCCTCTTTTGAACAAAAATCCCTTTAAAGCTTTGATGGGTGTTTTGGTTTAAAACAATTTCCTTTATTGTTAGAATAGGTGAACTGTGGTTTTGTTAAAACATGGTTGATTGCCCACCTTGAGACTGGAAGAAATATTAGGAATACTTCTAATGGTGTGATAATGCCCCTTCACCTATAAGATATCATGTTCATTAATAAATATTGAAAGTTTTTCAGAGATTGTTCCTGTTCTGTAGGACAATACAGCATGGTTTAAATGCTAAACTATTCTTATTTTTCCAGTTGTTCAGTAATCACAACCGTAGAGGTGAAATAAGTCTTGTAAGTTTAGCCTTGTTAAAAAGCAAACTAACGCAGAGAATATCTTTTGTAGGGATTGCCCTGTGACTTATGATAGAGAGTCAGCATGAGATACATTTTTTATTCTTTTAGGTGTTTATAAGAGAGCTTCTCAATATTGAATTCCAAGTGGTAAAGAAATTATGAAGTTTTTCTGAGATGTGGAGTACCAGCGTGTGTTCTCCTGACAGAACATAGGAGGCAGTGTTGGATCATGAAGATGTGGCTTGGCACTCCAATCCCTTTTGGCAAGAACAGCAGCTGTGGGTTTAGGCTTTAATATAACCTGTTTCAGGGAAGGCAGTTCCACACGAGAGGATATAGAAAATGAGGCCTTTGATGATGATTTTTTTTCCTTGAGGTTTTACTGTCACCCTGTTCTTCTGAGCAATTTGCAGTGTGGTACAAGATCCTCTTTTGAATAGTGCTTGAATTTCCTATTTCTTTGGTCCTTAAAGTTCCAGGAAGGTTCAATATTCAAGGAATAAAGATTCAGTTCAAAGGCTGTCAGAAGTTTCTCCTTTGATTTTTTTTTTTTAATTAAGGTTTTAAAATAAGCTATGAGATGATAGCAGGGAAGTATCAGGTACAGAATAAATTTTACAATTCTCATCAAATTCATAACAGTTCCTAATTATCCACACAATAGTCTCAGTGATTTGCAAATGAGTTCATGGCTTTCTTAGCAGGGTAGGTACTGGAGATCTTGCAAACTTTCTTAAAATTGTTTTTCTCAGTGTTGAGGACTGAACTACATTGTGGCTTTGTGTGGTGGTCAAGAATATGCATTTGGAGTTAAAATACAGCTGCTGTGTGTAAAGAGACCTTGATCCTTCTGTTCTTGACATCTAAGTATAGATCTGTAATGCATGAGTTCAGATGGGTCTGAGCAATTAATGCTGTGATAAACTGGTAAAAAATATAAAATTGCAACTTCAAGTTGCCCAAAACTTACCCCCAAGAAGGGAGGCTAGTAGTGCCCTTTTGCTGACAAATGCTTGTGTTACTAGTTAGAAGGAAAATAAGACTACAAAAGCATTATTTTATCTTTCATTGTGTTCTCCCATTTTTTCCTCATATGTACTCAGCCCTGTGTCATTAAGGCTCAAGAGAAGTACCCTTACTGTGTCTTGCAGTATTTTTGCCTGTATTCATAATTTTGCCTGTTTGCTTGATTTGGCAGCAATACCTGAGCAGTGTGTGGGGCTTGGGATGGCACCCAAGGATTTAACATTCTGACTTACAAGGAAAGAGGAAGTAGCTTTCCCCACAAAGCTCTTACTCAAAATATTTGAGGGTTGAGTTAGGGGATAATTTCAGTTGTTCCTAAGACTGGAGTTTTTTGACTGCTGGCAAAGACTCTGTGTTACTGGAATGCAGCAGATTGCAGGTATCCCAGTCTCCAGTGTGGAAATCTGAGGGATTATAGAGGTTCTAATGTGCAGAGACTGTAAAACCCCATGTGCTGGAGTTCAGCTGCCTTTTTGTATTTAGTTTATTTTGGCTTTGTGGGGGGGATATTTTCCTCAGCATGATATGCATGTATTCTAGTAAGGGAGGAATTTTGAGTCTCTCAGACTGTGAGCTCTCATGGGTTTGTTTCTGTTGCCTTGACAGATCTTAAATTGCGGGGAATCCAAACTGGAGTTGAAGGATGTTATCTGTTTACACAGACTTACAGATACATATGATGTGTTTGATCACAGTGCTTTTGGAAAGCCTGCCTGCTATTGCCCTACTTTTCTTCTTGTTGTGGATATTAAAGTCTAAACTGAAACGTGTGAAATGTGTTTCTGCTGGCAGCGCACAGAGTGAACTCTTAGGGTCGCTCTTTGCTTCAAACCGGAGGCTGGGCAGCCTTGTCTTACAAATGCAGTGCTTATGTGAGAGATGTGAGACTTTGGGGTCGCTTCATGAAGTTCACTGCCAAGAGGAGATGGCATAAATGTTGCATTTGGGACTCGTGCTCAGCAGTGACCCTTTACACAGTTCTGTGCGTCCAACTAGTTTGTTGCCAGTAAGGTCAGGGAGTAGAACTGGGAGAGAAATGCACGTTCTTCTGCAAATTCCTTTGAAAGTTACAGAATTTATTGCAAGATTTGCTGTAAAATGACAAAAGGGTACATGGAAGTTGACTTGGGTTATAACTGCCTCCATTCTTGATAGTTCCTGAAAGGAGACACACAGAGTCAGCTACTCACAAGGGACAAAACCTTGACGTCTGCTTGCAGTTATGGAAATAGTTTTGTTTATTCCCACTCTCCAGAGATTTGTAAGAGTATTTCTTAAGGCTCTTAATTTAGAAAGATCCTGTGCTGTGGAATCAGAAGTGCCGAGCAGCAGCGCTGTTTTGCATCCTTTATTCATGGAAATGAGCTGCTGGAAGGCATGATGATGTGTCTCTGTTGTGTGGTTTGGGAAGTTAAACATTAAAAGTACTCGGGAAAACATGCTGCAATGAAACTGGATTAGATTGCTCAAGTTTATCTGGTTCTTCGAGAATTCAGTTATGCCAGTGTAACAAGACAAGAGGAAAGGAGCAGCACTATTGATTCAAACTGAAATAAATCAATAGTGCATAACACTGACATTTTGTCCTCATCCTTGACCAGATTTAAGTGCTTCCAAATTGCAGTGGAAGAAAAGAGGTGATTTTTTTTTTCTTTACCTGATAATTGTCAGAAGGAGGGTTGTTACTGATGTGTTGCATTTATTTGGTTTGTACATATTGGAAATAATTTAGCAGTAGCTTTGTATTTCAGAGTTTGGGGTTATTTTTCTCACTATGGCTAAAATATTACACATGAAGCAGATTTTGATGCCCATACCTTCCTTTTCCAGGTTTATTCACTGTACTGATGATTCCCCTGATCCTTCCCTGAACTACGAGGTAGGAATCTTTGCACGATTTCCAAGTAATTTTAACAAAATGCTGACAGCCTGGGTGCCATTTGTGCTTGGCTGCATGTCCTTAAAATTTGAGGGGAAGTCTGGTTAAGCGCTGCAGGTCTTAAGGTCTTCATTTAATTGCAGATCAGATGAGCTGAAGTGCAGACTTTCCTTGCAATTTCCTCTCATGTCTGTCAGGTTTTGACAGGAAGGACAAGTTGAGTAGCTGGAAGTCATGAATTCTTGGTGCTGTGCTGCTTGTGAACATCACACTGAGGTTACTAAGGAAGGAACTTACTGTAGTGGCTGGGGACATCCTGAACTGTTCTGTCATATCTTGTTTCATGTGTTTGTTACCAGATTAAAATGTTCAGCTAGACATGCTTTAAGCTGTTAGCGTGGAGCTATTGCTTTTATGGTAACATCTAGTCATCTCTCTAATAATAGTCTTTATGTAAATATAACATTTGTCATCATCCTGTGGGCTTAAAGGGCTTTAGAAAAGTGAATGAGCCCTATTTTTTTAAAGCACTATCAAGTTTGCTTTAGAGACACAAGACTTCTGAAAGTTGGAATGAAGAGTTTCGTGTTTACACTGTAGTTAGGAATGTCATCTGTGATTCCTGCAGTTTTTCTGCTGCAGTTGATGGGTGTTGGGAGTTTTCAGTATCCAATACCAGTAATTGGGGCCTTCAAAAAAATGGATCCCTCTGAGTACTTTAGCTTAGGAAACGCAGAAACTTGAGGAAGTGCCAGAGAGATGCTTTAATTACCAGGCAGTCTGTCCTATTGACTATAATAGTTTGCTTTCTATTTCCATCCCGTGTCCTTATTTTAACTGGTTTGCGCCTTCAAAGGCGTCACAGGATTCTGCTTGGGTGTGTACCAGAATAGAGGTTGATTTGGATAAATTTAATTCTGCTCATCAGCTCCTTTGACTAGGGAGCAACTTTCTGCCAATTCCATGACAGATTTGTTGTGTTGCACAGCAGAGTTTTTATTTTCCATGCTCTATCATTAATGTAACTTGGAAGTGGATTCAAAAACGATTTCACAGTTATAAATACTGTACAAAGTAGAAGAATATAAAGTAATAGGTGAGGTGGGGCCTCAGGAGGTCTCTGGTTCATTCTCATGCTCAAAGCCAGGTAAGAGTTCAAATTGGCTTGCTTGGCATTTTATCAAATCTGGTCTGAAAGGCTCAGTGGGTGGAGGCTGCACAACCTCTGTGGGGGAGCTGTTCCAATGCTTGACAGTCCTCATGATAAAAACATTTCTTATGTGCAGTCTGAATCTTTCTGCTTTAAACTGGTTTGGACTAGGTGGTCTTTAGAGGTGCCTTCCAGCTGAAAGCATCCTGTGATTCTCTGAAATTAATATTAAGTCTAATTACTTTGAAGAGTTTGCTAAGATGATGATGATGTGAACTGCAGGTTAAGATTGTTTTGCTTTCTTCTACTATGGGTCATCTTACCATTACAGCAGAACTGTACATCTGGAAGGCATAACTGTTGACAAAAAGTTACCTGTTACCTGTCTGAAACAATATGTTGTAATTTGTTTTTCCTCCTACAGCTTGTTCTTCGCAAATGGTGTGAACTAATCCCTGGTGCTGAATTCAGATGCTTTGTCAAGGAAAACAAGCTTTTAGGTAAGAATGTTCGTAGACAAAATGATTAGGTGTAATTCTGAGGAGTTTCTCTGATTCCTTGAATGAGAGCTAAAGCTGAAGACAGTTCTTGCTTGTCACAGCTCATTTCTGAAATTAGTGGTTTCTTCTGTCTGTAATTTAAAATGTGGCATGCCACACTTGTCTCTCCATTGTGTTTGAAAGCCTGTCAGTACAGCATGCTCACCATTACAGGGGGAATATTCTTAATTTTTTAATTCAGAAACTTCACCCAGAGGCTGTTTTGTGAGTGGTTCTTTTATATTCAGGAGCAAGTTGCATCATCTCCGACTCACAGAGTGAATACAGAGCCAATTGTGTGTTGTGCTGCTAAGACATGACCCATGTGGATATTACATGCAGAAAGTTGGGGAGATCAGAACATCTCCACAAGTGTATGAGGTGTCTGAGTTCATGTCATAATCTGTGTAGCTTAGTCAGTGTTCTGTTACTCTGGTTCAAAGTCCTGAATGTAAAACATTTCAAGTGGTACTGAACAGCCAGGGCATCCACAGCCTGAAAAGTGCTAGTGGGTGCATTGGGAGACCTCTGACAGCTGGAGAACAGGCAGGTTGTGCCAGAGGGTGTATTTTAGGCAGCTCTAGGGTAATTCAGGGTAAATTGAGCTGAATTACACTCCTCTGGTTGTGTAGATTATTCTCTGCTGACTGTAGCAGGAGCTGAGAGATCTAGTGCACATAGAGGTCCTTGAATTGAATGGTTTAATTTCAGGCTAAGAACTGTTCTGGACTCTGAGTTTGTTTTTGGTGTGGTCTACTATGGAATCTTTAGAGATGAACAGAAATGCAAATAGCGCAGGGCTTGTGCACATTTGTTCTTAAGAACGTTGAATCATTCTGCCTGAACTCTTCTAACAAGGAAATGTTATAGCAGTGATATAGCAAATCCAGACTTTACAGGAAGGAAGGTGATTTTTTTTTGCTTTAAGCTAAACCTAGGTTTGCTCATTTTGTCTGTCTCACACATACATATTCACAAGCACCAAGCTCCATATATATGCAAGTGATCTATCCAGGATACCTTGTGATGATATGGAAGGCAAGGGATATTAGCTATGTGGTCCTCATTGTTTCTCCTGTCTTCTTCTCAGCATGGTGACTGTGAGCTTGTTTTGGATGTGCCTTTTTGTACCTGTTGGGAGCTGTCAGCAGTTTATTGCTCCATCCAGTCTTCTCACCTCTGTGAATCTTTAGGAATGTACTCCCTTTGTTTCCTGACCTGAGTGTCCTGTGGAGCTGCCACATGGATGTTTTGAGCTGTGCTAATCCAGGTGCTGTGAACACATACCATTCTTCTAAGTCCTTTTATTTAGCTCTTTCTTCTGGTGCTCCTATCCTTGTCTTCCCATTCTCTCTTCATTTATGCCAAGTGCAGGTTTATTACAGTTCTGTGAAACAGAGTTTATCTTGCTAATAGCAAGATTTCTTCATGAGGACAGTATTGTTTAATGGCTACTGACTGAGCTTTTTGAAGTGAGAAGAGCTGAATCCTGTCCTGTTCTGTGCTGCTGGAACACCACAACTTGCAGAGATACACATCACTGTAATAACCTCTAAAACATTTGAATTCAGATTTCTTAGAGAATATATGTATGTATAGATATTAATATTTTCAAATTATTCAAAGCATTTGTACACTGGCTAATTAAAAACTGTACGTTTCATGACTAGGATTTGAAACTGTAGATCTGCCAATATGGGGTTTTTTTTAGCTAGCACTCCAGCTGCATTTCTGAAGATAGTTCCAAGATTTTTCACAATGTGTTCCCATGCTCTTCAAATTAATGAGCCTGTCAGTCAAACTAAGGAGCGGTAGTTGCAGTGGAGTGAATGATTTTCCAGTTACACATCTGCATCCCCTGAGATGCCATGATCTCTTGGTGTTTGTTTTCTAGACTCAAGTTCAGCTTTGCACTGGTATTAAAAAGTCAAAGTTTCACTGACATCATAAACTTTTTATATGAGCTTTTCCAAAGAAAGCATGTCTTTTGGTGGAGTCAGCATTGTCTTACAGTAAAACAATCGTTGTTTTTTATGTGGTTAAACCAGCAAACTGACATCATGGATAAACGTTTTCTGGGGATTCTGGCTTTTTCTCTGTGTAAATAGCCTGAGTTATTCATTCTGTAGTGATGGGGCAGCTCTTGGATTTGACATTTGTGAAGCAGGGTATTGCAGTGGCTTATGCTGACACGTTCTGCGTGAGAACTGTCACTCAAGATGGATGCAAGTGCATAATCCTGTTGATGTCATTTTAAACTATTGTCTATTTGTAGACAAACAAGTGTCTGAAATTAAGAGCTTATGATGTAGCTGGGATAGTTTATGTAATGTCAGATAGTCAAGAAAGCCCTTGAGGGAGTAAATGAGAGCAGTGAGGTACTTGACTGTGTGCCATCTCATTGATCTTGGGATGCAAGGTTTCACCTGTAGTGCCTTACCAAACAGGCATGTGTTATTCCACACTTTAAAAACTGGTTAAATGAGAAGCTGTGGTAAACTAGGGTCTATCATCTTTCCTAATGTGCAAGCTTAGCCTCTGTCTCTTTCATTTCATGGTTCCAAATTGTGTTCCCTACATCTGATGTGCAGAACAAAGTTTTTGACCAGAGTAACCAAAAGGAATAAACCTGAAAGGAAAAGACAGGAACTGGAAACTTAAACATAGGTGAATGTTCTTCCCGGAATTCACTTCAAAAGAGTCAAAGGGTGTGCATATAAAATGAGGTTCACAAAATGTAGGACAGAGCTGTTTAAGGACAAGATTCCTAAGAGAAGTACTTTGTAGGAGAATAAAGCTAAACAGTAGGTCACTGGTAATGGTTGAAACTTGGGAGAACCCCATCTTCTGAAATATAAATGATCACGTGCATGTGCCTGGTACAGCTGCCATGACAATGTCTGGCTGGGTTTTCTGCATGCCTGGAGCCCTTTGTAATCAACTAAAATTGTTGACAGGTATCTCCCAGAGGGACTACACCCAATACTACGACCACATCTCCAAGCAACATGAGGAGATCTGTAGAGCCATACAGGAGTTTTTCAAGAAACACATACAGTACAAATTCTTGGATGAAGACTGTAAGTGTTGTAAGGATATCTGTGGATATGCATCTCTCTCTTCACACCTGTTGCTTTCACAGGACTTGGTCCTTTTTAACTTGGAAGAGTCTTACAGCTCTTGTGGCTTTAGCACATGGAGCAGCGAAGGTTTGGAATGACTGTAAAATTGGCAACAAAAAACCCCTGAAGGAATAGGCTGGAGCTCTTCAGGAAAGCACAGTAAATGAGTGAAAGATCCCTTCAAAAGGCCTAATGATTTTTTTGAGGCATTTTCCCCTTATACTTGAAAAATTTTATACCTGAGAAGTACTCAGGAGGTGCTTGACAAAAGGCATTCCATAGTAAGAAGAATACTGGTTTATAAAGATGATGTCAGATGTTTGCTGCTAAATTATTGATGTATTTCTTGAATAAAGGATTTTTAAATCCTTCTTTTCAAGAAATTTTCTCCTAGAGTATTAATGTACACCAGTCTAGGTGCTGAAACTTTTGTATAAAGGCAACAGTATTTGATACACCTAAGCAGCCCAAGTAAATTGTCTTGTTCTTTAAAAGTGAAGTCCTTTGCAAATTCTATTGGAAGCAGTTTCCTGACATGGTTTAGTGAGAATAGAATAGTGTTCCATTGTAATGAGGGATCAGTAGAGGTGAAAAACATGGGGAAGGAATTTAAATTGGGTCTTGCATAGACCAAGCCTCAGTTTAGTAAATACATAAACATTAGAATTGTCTGGCAGTTGTGTTGTCTTGTCTAAAATTTTGAAAATTCAACCTTTAGGTAAATTTTGAACATGGTTTGTTATTTTGCCGAGCCACCAGTGCAATGAAATAGATCTTTCCTCTCTGACTGTCTGAAAAAGATACCTCCTAGTGCCAGTCTTTGTTATATTAAAATTCTTAGTAATTTAACTCTGCAGAGTTCCTTTATTTCAGCCCACAGAAGTTCTCAAGGACCACTGCTTGGAGAAGAGCAGTAGTCTGGAAATCAGTACTCTAATTTGATAGGTCCATAGCCTCGTGTCTTGAAGTAAGATCAGTCATATAGATCTGACATTCTGATTACTGTCTTTTAATTTTCCTCTGTGTTCCAGTGTAATTTTAGCTGGTATGTAATCAACTGATAGATAAGAATTCAGGGCACTATTTTTGGAAATTGATGCCTAGATTTAGGCTCTGAAATTGCTGTCTGGTGAACTGAAAGGTCTGAAGTGTCATCTTATGTAAAGGATGGCATCTGAGTTACCTTCTGGGAAAAGGAGGTTTCAGGGTGACCTTCTGGGATGAAGGTTTGTTAACCTTTTTTTCTGAGGTACTAAATGCTGGTCTATCTGCAGAGAAATGTCATGCAGAAAATGTTTTCTGAGTTCTTCATGGTTATTTTTTTTACCACCTTTCATCTATCCCCCATCATCTCCCTTGATCCACTGTCTGGTAGCATATGTGTTGTTAACAATAAAATCTGGATTTTCTTGTTTGTTTGCTTTTAAAAGGAAAGGTATTACAGCTTTTTTCCTGACTTCTTGTTTCGTTGGGGATTTTGATGCTGTTTGCTCTGCTTTTTCCAGTTGGTCTGGTAGCATCTCCAGATGGAAGAGTTGAGTCAGAGCAGCTGAAGCATTGCAGAGTCAGAGCAGTAGGATAGCAGATGGGCGAATGCTTTATAAATACTTCTAAATTATGTTAGAACCTTCTAAATACCTTTCATAAGAGCCCAGTAAAACAGTGCTCTGGTGCTTACTGTGGAGCTGGGCCTTGGCTTACCCTCTGTTTTGAGCAGTTTCTGGTAAAGTTTTACTACAGTGCCACTGGCACAGGACAGTCCTGCCCTGAGGTGATCCCTAAGGAGAGGGAAGAGTTCAGGTGTTCTTTGTTCAGTGTTTGTGAGTGTCCTGAACTAGTCACAGTGTGCAATCAGTCCTACCAGGGATGTGATCCCTCTGAAGGTCATTGGGCTCAGGGACTGCCATGGGCTTGCTTTAAGCTGACAGTCCTCACTTGATAGGAAAGCTCAGATGCAAGTGTTCCATTAACAGGATATGACTGATGAGAGGCCGTGGTACAGGCACCAAGTTCAGTGACACAGCTGGAGAAGAAATCTTGGGGTTGCTGTCCTCCTCTTTGCATTCATGACTGAATTAGCCACAAGGACTTGTCTTCCTGAGAGAATAGAGCACTTAATCCCGGAGTGACGTTTTAAATTGACGCAACTGAGCCTGTGCCAAAGCAGGGTGGATATTTAGGCTGGATGGTCAGAACCAGATACGTGCCTGGCTTTGGCTTTGTGGAGTTGTGGTTTGTCCTTAGCCCAGCCAACTTCACATGAAATGTCAGACTAAGCCTTACATGCATGGATGTGATCAATCAACATCCCTGTTCCTTGATGGGCAGCTTCCTGAGACTCAAGTGTTCTGCATGCACATCCTGAGTTTAGTTTATCCACATGTGTTGGGAAATCTCTAGCTGAAATATTCCCTTCCTTATTGAAGGAAGTGACAACACAGCATTTGTCTGAAGCTGTCTATTTTTTTTCTTCTTTTTGCCTTTCTTCCTGCTCAACTGGTATAACTTCTGCATGTGGCCATGCCTGACTGCTTACCTGTGGATTTCCCAGCTCAATAGAAAGATGACTGAAGGATTTGTTTAACCACACAAAACAGCACCTGATAGAAAGCTGCATGTACAAAGGTTCATGTTTAATTAAGCCAAGGGGAGGAACATCAGCAGAGCCAGGCAAGGAAGCTTTGTATCAGTCACCAAGTCACGGGGGCTGTTTGAAAGAGTTATTGATAATGAGTAGGTGTGCTAGGTCTGCTCTGGCTTACATCAAACATGGCACCCACCCCTGTGTTCCCACAACCTGTTTGTCTTGTCGCTGCTGAAGGCCTAATCTCCCTCAAGCAGGAACTTTCCCGCGTTAAGTGTTTGTGCAATGTCCAACACGGTGTAGGCTTGATTCTTCCTTGAAATTTCTCCATTTGGCTGTAAGCAAAACAGCAGCAATGTCAAAGATAAGCTTTATCAAATGTTCTTCCCTGGGGGGAAAAGTCAACAGAAGAAACCAGCATTAAACGGAAAAACCCAGTAGCCAATCTCCCAGTAGTTCCTGAAATGTTTCTGCTGCCTCTTGGAAATGAACCTAATTCTGCAGTTCTTTAGAACATACTGACTTTGCAGATTGTGCAGTGTACACAAGTATCTATTCAGATGTAGGTTATCTTCAGTGAAATGCGTATCTTTTAAGATTAACACCTTTTTTTCCTCCTTTTCAGTTGTTTTTGATGTGTACAGAGACAGCAGGGTAAGTGAACAATACGTTGTATTTAATTGTTTATTCAGTGAAAACCTTGAAATATTATGAAATGAAGCAAGTAATAGCTTCATCTTCCTAGAAGTGGTTCTGGGGAAAAACCAACCAAACAAATCCCACCAAAAAAAAAACCAACCAAACAAAAAACCCCAACCAAAAGCCCAAAACCTTCTTGATGTTTTTCTATTCCACAGGTCTTTCTCTATGTTAAACACGGTCTACAGTAGGAGAATAATAGGATTAGGGGTGTAAATATGTCTTAAACACAAGCAGATTTGGGACATTTTCTTTTAAGATAGATATTTCCTTGGGCTTTATTTTTCCCCCATGTATTATTTTTCCCTATAGAATCTGAACTCATCAGAATTTATCATTAATATTTCTTCAGATTATCCCTCTGGGGTTGGAAAATGGTAACTTGTACTTCGTGTATGGAAGCCTAGGATATGAAGGGATAATTGTGAAAAGAGGATATGACTGTGGCATGTTCAGTTTATGATGAAAGCCAATTTTTTTCTCCAGCTGTGGTTGTGAAAGCTGGGCAGATCAGAACCCTGAACATCCAGATAGCGATGGAGTTGGGCAGAAATGTTCCATCTCAAATATTTAAAAGACATAGATGTGCTTATGAATGAGGTTTAGTGATGCACACAGTGGTGCTGGGTTAAAGGTTGGAATTTATCATCTTAAAGGTCTTTTCCAATCTAAACAATTCTGTGAACTTCAGGTGCCATTATCAGAGTTAAACACCTTGACTTCTCCTAGTGCCAGCGGAGAGAAGTATTTGGTCAGATGAACTGCGTTTGAAAGGCACACATGTATTGTTTTAAAAGCAACCACAACCACAAATGCATTGTGTAGCCTTAAATCTTAAAACCTGGTTTAGGGAATCACAACCTGATTTTGAGAATCACGTTAGTGTGTGAAAAGTAAGTGTTAATTTTTTCCAGATCCTAAACCACAAATGCAAATCAATGGCTGGAGACTTTTGTTCTATACTTTTGAGTCTCACTGTTTAACTTGCTTACACTGACAGGATTGGAGAAAGTCTTCATTTGAGCTGAGTTGAGAGTATTGGTAGTGAGTCCTGCTTCTGACTTTGAATGTTGCTAAGCTATTTTGCAATTGTTTAATACTAAATCATGCCCATAGTTTGCAAAACAGAAACTAGACAGGATGGTGTCTCATGAAAAACAACCACTGTGCTGTTTCTCGGCACAACTTTTCAGGTAGGAACCTAAAACCAGGGTAGGGGCTAGAACGGCCACACTGGAATGAAGATTATCTGCCCCAGCTCAGATCCTCAGACGTGAGGATGCTGTCAGGGAAAATGAGAAGCAGCACTTCAGCATTGAACCAGGCTCTGCTCTTGGGTCCTCTGCCTCATAGCTGAGGCATGAAAAGAGATTATTTAAGTAAAAGATTTCAGCCTGTGGGATCTCAAATGAGCAGTGTTTCTTCATCTTTCAGGATAAAACATCAAGATGTTTTTCGGTGCCTTCTACCCTTAGGTCTTGTAAACTGCCAGATAGCCCTTTGTGTGTCAGATCCTCCTCCTTTCACACATACTTCTGTGGTTTGCAACTGTATTATTCATCACTCCCTTTGTGTGTGAGTTACAGGCAGCAAAAGAATATTGAGTGTTTGTGAGCGTGATTAATTTCCAGAGCCCGTGCTCCTCATCATGCTGGTTGCACAGCAACCTCACCTACAGAAGGAGAGAAATGGCCACTGTCTGCTTGTTTTAAATAATTTCAACTCTAAATATTCAGCTTGGAGAAGCAGCTTGTTGTTTTATATGGTTGTGAGTGAGAGCAGCCTCCTCCCTGTGCTTGCTTTAGTTCCTTGGGAGACTGTATGGAGTCAGATGGCACAGGTCCTGCTCACTGAGAGGGAGGGTGGCAGTTCATGGTCCTTGTGCAGGAGCTGACAGAGCCTGAGAGTCAGCTCTGCTGTTGCTCTTTGCTGTCTCCCAGGTGTGAACCATAAACCACATTAAGGACAAGTCACTGTGGTAATACAGGGAAATGCAGTGAGTAGCCCCAGATCACTGTGGGCTCACAGCTCTTGTCAACGTGCAGACCAGTGCTTGTCTCTTTGTCACAGTGCAGGAAGGTGCAGCTGGAGCCAGGGAGATGTAACAGTTCAGTTTGCATTTTATCTATCTTCAACTTCCTTTAAACAGTCTTTGTCATGGGCACTTCCTTTCGGCAGTGTGCTGCTTGATGCTTTAGTAAAACAAAGCGTGAAGCTGGTATGGTGTCATACATCTATTGGTTCCTTCTTCGAGGGCGAGAAAAAAAATCTTATGTAGTACAAATTGGGGGTTTTTCTCCTCTCCAGATATGCACAACTTTGTTTTCTTGGCTTGTGCATTTCTCATGACAAAGATTACTAACAGCAGGCAGAAGATGGCAAATAAATAGCTTTACTGCTGTTCTTTAGATACACAGTGCAAGTCATCTGAAACTGCATTTAAATCATGACATTGCATGTAAGACTTGAAAGAGAATTTAATCTTAAGAAAAGACAGTTTGGTTCCTGACCTCGGGGTTATACACACTCCTTTTAATGAGCCCCAAAAAGGGATATTTAGGTTGTTTTGCCATTTCCAATCAATTTGCAGCTATCAAAGCTTAGTGCGGATTTAAGACCCTCTCAAGGAAACAGCTGGTGTTGTAGCTGGGGCAGTGCTCTCTGCAGGGGTGGAAAAACACTGCCAGGTGCTCACAAAAAACTGTGTTGCTTTCAGGAGTCTCAAACCAAATTTTCACTGTTTTCCAGGGTACATGTCTTTACTAGAGAAGTGATCTTGTGTTCCTGTGAAAAAGCTGAGTTTGATGTATTTGGGGTGAAGAGCAATCTCTGTGAACTTTTATAGGGACGTATTAAGTATAAATATTTCTGATCCAAGGAAAGATTCTCTGAACTGACAAGTGAACTTTGCCAGCCATTGCTTCTGTCTGTGATTAAATTGGTTCATTAGCTTGTTTTTCTGGTGTGACAGAATGAATCTAAAATCCCAGATTACTGCTCGTGCTGCCTTGGAGCTAACAAGACATCCCCATTAGCAAAAGTAAAACAGCTCATGTAATGAGAATTTGTGGTGGCCTTTTGAGGAGGAGAGAGATGGGAAGTAACAGCAGAGCTTTGCCCCCCGGCTCTCTCACTGGTGGTGTCAGAATTAGTGCAGAGGTGTCGAACTCAGCTATGCAGGCTTGGGCTGCTTCACCCTTCCAAAACAAATAAGAAACCACTCAGGACTGACCGCCCTCATTTCGCAGTTTCTCTTGTAGCTGTCTGGTTTCTGTACTGCTGGTGCCGTGGTTTGGCTTCTTACAATTTGCTCTGTGAGGGCTGTACCCTATGGACCTGCTCTGAGGGAGAGACCTGTGAAACCCCGTGTGCAACCACAAGTGCTGGCTTAGCTCCAGTTTGCAAACAATGTCACTGCTGTCATCTGTGCTGGGGCTCCCTGTACCTGCATGAGGAACTGGCTGTGGATGGTAGCAGAGCAGCCAGAGCCTTTCTGTCCTCTCTCTTATGGGTTTCTATGCATTTCCTATTCCATAGTGTACTAGTGTCTGTGGGGTGTGGGTGGGAGAGGCAGTCTCCATGTTACTCTGTGCTGAAGGCTGCAAAAGCATCTTTGTGAGTTGGAAACCAGATGGCTGTAGTGTAAGTCATTGAAGATATTTGCTGTTTGTATCAAGATAGGGAAGATCTTTTAAAGAAAGAAGATCCTTCAGGAGTGAGGGAGGGGAAGGGAAAGCAAAATGAGTGGTTAGTAGCTACACAGTTGTCAGGTTTGTTTTCCAATTCCATGATATTTAAGGAACACAATAAAACTCTTCAGTCCTGCTTATGTAACTGCAACCTTTTCCTTCCATATTTGATTTCTTCCAGATGTAATACTTGGTTTTGCAAATTCTTACTAGCAGCTGCAGTTATATTTCATTATAATTTCATATAATGTTTTATTTTATTAGAATAGTTGACACTTCCTTGGGTAAGAAAAGATGGCCCCGTGCTGGGAGTTGTTTCTTGAGGTGACTTGGGGAACACAAACTATTTCTTCCTCGCCCACACACGTCTCTGTTACCTTTATAGTGCCACTCTGCTTTCATTTTTGAGCTGTATGGCAGGAGTGCTGTTCTGCACACTGCCACAGCTCTTTGGAACACAAACATTGAGGTTCAGGCACGAGAAACTGGCCTGGACTACTAGTAATGGCTTTGTTCAAAATGCCTTTAAGTTATTCTGCGTTTACCTGTATCTGTACAGCATCTTTGCACTTTCATGAGCTCCGTTAGCATTTTATACACCCTGCTCTGTGTTTTTGGAGTCCCTTCTGGGACCAAGAGCAGCAATTCTTGTAGAAAGCTGAATTTACAGCAGTGCTGAGGTGGCTTTTGATGGAAAGCAAAATCTGTGTTTAATTGGGTTAGGTTTTTTTGTTTGGTTGTGTTTTGGGGTTCTTTGTTTGTTTTGGTTGGTGTCCCTCCTGTATTCCTTGTTCATGCTATCTGGGGATCTTGGAGGACCATGGAGATTAGACAGAGCTTGTATGGTCTGATCTGAAAGCACCTGGCATAGAACTAAATGCAGTTTATTTGAGAGCTCTGTCTGATCATCTGTTAAAAAAAAAAAAGTAAGTAAGTCATAGCTTGCTGTGATTTAAAACTGTATAATGTAAAGGATGTTAGAATATTTTAAGTGCTTAAAACCCGGTAGTTTCAGTTTTATTATCTTTTTATCTAAAGACCAAGCATACTACAATAATATGTGTGTATTCTGATTTTTTCGTTCTTTAGTTTTAATTCTGTGATTTGTTTTAATACTTCTGTGGTTCCTTTGCAGGGTAAGATTTGGTTAATAGATTTTAACCCATTTGGTGAAGTAACAGACTCCCTGCTCTTTACGTGGGAAGAACTGACCTCTGGGAAAGACTTGAAAGGAGACCAGAGTGAAGGGGAAGCAACAGAACAGGTACAGCCCTGCAGTGAGAGAGGCTCAGTAACCTCCAGACAGCAGTTTTGGCCTTTTTTCCTTTCGTTTGCTGTTATAATCAAATCGTGTTGCAAATCAAATTGTGTTGAAGTAAATGGAGGTCCTTACCTTGTGACACCTGAACTCTTTGTAAAGTAGAATCTTCCTCATTAGCCAGGAGTTAATCTCAGCAAGTATCATCTGCTAGTTTTAGATGCCTGCAAGAGAATTTTGAGTTCAAACAGTACAAGCCCATATTGCAGCTTTGACCTCATTGCAAAGAAGATGCCCTGAAACTTGCTTTTACACAGTTCTGATGTGCTCCTTTCAATTTTTCTTAAAATCTAGTACTTTTCTGTATAATCCCTTAAATTTCTGTTTTGTTCCTGATATCTGTCATACAGTTTCCCATATCTCCAGCTTTATGCTTGAGGGGGAATCAAAAAGAAGCTTAACTTAGATCTCTTCCTCATCTCCAACACCCTCAGGGAAGTCCTGTCCAGTTGAACTCCCTGGATTGCAGAGCAGGGCTCTTCCTTCCCTCTTCCAAGCAGCATTGCCTCCATGAGAACAAGTAACTTCCCATTAATCCAGCAAGGGAGGAATAGTCTTCACTTTTTGTATTCCAGCTTTTTTTTTCTCATTGCAAAATTGAGACAGAGTCCTCACATCTTCACGACTCCTTGGGCAGCTGGATGGGGGATGGAAAGTAGTGTGTTAGTAGATTTTGGAAAGCACTTGGAGGTTTTTGAGGAGACATACCTAGTCAGTGTGGGCTTTTATTTTCCAGCTGTTGAGCTGCATTAAAGGTAACTGAAATTACGTGCTCCAGTGGAGCTGATTTTAACATTTGAGGTTTGCTTTAGTCCTGTGGCTGTTTCCATAACACCTTGACAGGGAAACACCACTCCTCAGGCTGTGGTTCAGGCCTTTTTCTCTGTCTCACTGCGTGGCTGTTGCTGTATGAAAATCCATTCCACGAACCTTCCTGCTGAAAGCTGTGACTCCTTTGTTAAAACACACTGGAGTGGTCTGTGGGACACTCAGATTTTCATTTTGGGATTTCTTGTTCTCCGTGCCACCAGATGGTTGACACAGATTTCTGTAGTGCATGCCCGGATGGAAAGTATAATAACTCGTCTTCATGTTTCAGTTTCTATCCAGTCACAGAATCTGGTGTGACGTTACTGATCTTCTCTCTTTGAAATGAAGCTCCTTATTGCTGTACAGTGGGCAATTACGTTGCATGTTAACATGTTGAAATGAAAATTTATGTAATTACCCAAAATTTCTTGCTACAATTGAGCATTTAGAGATATTTTTGGCTCCTTCATAGAGGTATTTTTTTCCTTCAGTAAGTAAATTGGTTGGAAAGTCTAGATTATAATTTCAGTAAGGTTATAGTTGCAAATGTGTTTTAAACAAGGAAACTGTGAAGACAAGTTTAGGGATTCTATCAAAAAGATTTTTCTCTATGCAGATAGTTATGTAGGTACTATTGCCCAGAGTTCCTTATAGCTCCATTATTACAGCACTCTGCTAAGCACATGTATATTAAATACATTAATAATTGATACATTGTGGAAACTTAAAAGCGAGGCAATGAAAGCTGTTATTTGACTGTTTAACGTGTTTGACATTTTAAATTGCTCTGAAGTGGGTGGAGGTTTTCAGAAGAAAACTACAATTTTTAGAAAGCACAAGTTCAGTTGAATGAATGCCAAATAAACTCATTGGCAATGTGACTCAGTCTCACGAGGAGTTCAAAACATCGTGGTATCTTTCCCAAAGGATTATCCAGTTTTCCGCTGCACGAACAGCAAAGTCACTGTCCAGCCCAGCCCCTACCTGAGCTACCGACTGCCAAAGGATTTTGTGGACCTTTCTACAGGAGAGGATGTTCACAAACTCATCGACTTTCTTAAACTGGTAAGAAGTAGCAGGAGAAATTTCTGACCTTCCATCTTTGTCAAGTGGAAACATCGAGGTCCCTGGAACTGTGATTTTGTAATTAACAGAGATTACATAATTGTGGGAAAAGTGATGTATGAGGCCATCACATGATGTGTTGTTGGGTTAATTGTTTTTGAAGTGATGAAGAGCAAGCTTTCCTACTGATCTCATTTCAGTTAATTATCTTTATGGGAAGCAATGAACGTAGTTTGACAGATCTTACTGAAGGACCAACCTGGGTTTTTTTTCCAATTTAAATGTAAATACAAATGTAATATGATTAGAAATGTAGTTTTTGAATGCCTGGAGCTAATGCTTTTAAGAACCTCTTTAAAAGTCAGAATATAAGTATGTTAGGAAAAACCCCTAAACAGTTATTCCTTTTTCAATACAGTTTGTTCATTCTTTTGATAAACAGTGACAGGAAAATATGACATCTTTGTAAGGCAGGGGAGGGAGGGCAAGTTACTTGCATCTTGATCGCTGGCTCTTGCCACCACCATCATGTTTTCTGGTTCTTGTATATTCCATTAGTTAATGCACAGGGCAAATCTTGTTCTTTACTGGGAATAAAACACTGTAGTTTGGGATGAGGGAGGGGGCTGATACTGCTCTGTTCCATTTTCTGGAAATATTATCTCTCAGCATTCAAAAAATGGCTTAGAAATGCAGTCATTGTCTAATCCATTGTATCTGAAAACACTTGTCATGATTTATTAGTGCTCTTACTTCAGATAACTGTGTCCTAACATTATGAACTCTCCTTTCTGTTGACAGAAAAGAAATCAGCAAGATGATGACTGAGGTATCCAGAAGCATTACACTGAATTACAAGCAAGAAATGTGGCTAAAGCTATATTTAGCATAACTATTAAACCATTGATTTAAAGAAAACATGCTTTTTATAGTCGATGAAAGAACCGAAGAGCTGTTTATCCTCTGTGTCTCTTGGCTTATATAAAAGTGTAGAAAAGCTTTTTCAGGGAAACATGAAAGGTCAGGGTGAGTTCTCACTGGACTCCAGGTGCAAGCAAGCAACAATCTGAGTGCAGTGAAGGACTGCTTTCCCCTCTCATAATGTGAAGATTGATGCCACTGAGCTCTGCCTTTGGACTCTGCAGTGATAAATATGGCAATGTGTAATGCTTGTGCAGTTAAAACATTGAGCATCCTCTGAGTTTAGGCACAGTCTTGCTTAAAATATAGTCACAAAGAAAACGGAATGTACATTTTTATCTGTAGTAACCTTTTAAAATTGTAAATTGATTTTGGTTTGGGAGCACTTCTCATCGTTTATGTAAAAAAAATAAAAAAGTGGAGAAGGGGTTTTTCCTTTGTAATGAGGGCTGTTATTTCAGAGAACAGGTGTAGCTACAGCAGACTACTTAAGGTTTGAAAAGGTTGCATATCAGGAGTTGAATGCATTTCAAGTAAAGTATTTTCACAGTCACTAAAGCGATGAAATTTGTTAAACTTCACCAAATTTCACTTCGTTTTCATAGTAAAACTTTCCCGAAACCTATTTTTTACCATGATTACATACTAGACATCTGTGACAGTTTACACAGTTAAACATAACATCCACCTATAATTTCATATGCGTACTCAGTTTCTTTTGTGTCATATCTGAGTTTCTTAAGAAAATGATTACTCTTTCAGCTCTTAAAATTCTGTATTCATTTGTCTTTTGCATAAAGGGAAGCTTGGCTAAATTTGGGGAAACGGGCGCTCTTGTTACCAATTGCTGTTCTTTGGTAGGTGGGGGGGACAGTTTCAGATGAAGAACCAGCTGACTTTTGGGTACAGGTGTGTGCATGGCATCAGTCATTTATTAACAGTTCCCATTGAAAAAAAGAACATTTGGAGATGTTCAAAGCCCCTGGAAATCGGTTCCTATTTCCAGCCAGTCTTGTGATACTCTGTGTGTGCATATAAAGCTGTTCATATTTCTTTGCCTTGCTTTTGCTGTCAGTCTAGAATGGTGCTTGGTTACAATCTGTTCCTGGCTGTTCAATCTGAGCTTAGGTATTAAATTATTACTTACTGTCTTTATTTAGCCTCACTTTTGAATGAAAACTTACTCTAGTTAAAGATGATGCAGGTTAAGAATCCTGTTCTATGAAACATTTTGATGGAACATCACAGATTAAAGCTTCTGGAATCAGCACAGGATCTGCCCTGCCTTTGAATCACTGGAACCTGCTTCTCAAGAGCTTTTTGTACACAAATTAGATGGTCATTATCTCCAGGCTGGGCCGTACCTAATCCTGCCATACTGTAGGGTTTTGGATTAGCTTTTCTCACCCTTATCAGAGGGATTATTTGAGTATAAATGTCTCTAAATCAGGTAGGAACTTCAAAGTGTAAAAAAATTAAGAAAGCTTTCCTTTTAAAGTTTCTAGCCATAGCTTAAATTGTGATGATGTAACCACACTTCTTCTATACAGATGATGCCCTGGAACTTCCAATGGATTCAGAAATGCTTCTGAACTGCAGATTATCCTCTTTAAAAATAGTCTTGGTTTAGACCTGTAAGATATTTTCCTGCTTCTTTCATGTGGGCTTCACTAATTGATTTGCCATTATCTCAGCTTTCTTTGCTGGGTATTCATCAGAACATACACCGTGATGGGACCAGTTTGATGAGACCCTCTGCACTCGGGAGTGTCCCTTTAGGTGAGTAGGCTGCCGTTTTTCTCCTCTGTGATGTGCTGAGAGATGCCAAATCTGAATTCATGGACTGCTCAGCCAAGCTACCAAACACTGACACCAAACTTTATTTTGGAGTTGCGGGAACTGCTCCCACTTCTGGGTTTAGTCTTAATGAAGAACCATAAGAGGCAGCAGAGTAAAAACACTAGTCCTGTGTTCAGGTCTTGGTACAGAAACAGTTCCCACTGTAAAAATCTGTTCTACACAATCATATCCCCCAAAATACCATATCCTTACAGTTTAAAGACGTACTTCAGAGGTACTTTGCTTCTTTCCCCAACTTGAGGGAGCCAGATAGTGAATTTTCTTTGCCTGCTAGATTAAAGAATCCTCTTCTAAAAGAAATTTCCTCCCATGTGACCTTTTGATCTGCAAGGCGAATTAATGAACATAGTCCTTTTGGGGAGATGAGGAAGCTGATGTTGATAGGTAAAAAGTGCCTCAGATCAGTTTTACACTGAATGGTATATGACATTGTTGTAATTCTATTTCAGGTCATCATAAAAGCAGTTTCTGCCTCTAGCCATTATGCAGAAATTTGAAAATACAAAATTCCAGTTGTTCAGGCCCTTGTTCAGGTGATTCAAGCGTCTGATCACCATTTGCTGAGTAAGGGCCAACTATATACTATTTATTCTTAATTATATGCTTAAAACACTATATAGAGATACTTGCAATCTCATCTAGATGACAAAAGTGAGCAGTTTCAGAGGGAGGTAACATGCAGTCGTTTTATACAGATCCTAAGCTTGCCAAGCCCTTCAGAACTCTGGCTGTGTCTAATGGCTGGAGCAGGGAGATTCAGTTCTTGGACTGCAGCTCTGCCAGGACTGCCAAGGAAAGTCCTCATTGTTTCACAGCCGACGCTTGCGATATTTAATCTCCCAGATGGATAGTGGGGATCAGGATTCCAGTAACCCCCTAAGTAGCATTTGTTAACAAGTACTGGCTTAGTTGAGCATTTGGGATAATGCTTCTGTACTTCTGGGCTGCAGGCTGTCAATTCTGTTTGTTCTCCTTTGACTCTTCTTTCTTTCTCCAGTCTTGTTCATGTCTTTCCTCACCCACCGGTCTCTTATTTGGGTAAATGTTAAGATCAGAATTGGCAGCAACAGCTTGGGTAATACTGGTTTGCAGTTTAAAACCTCTCTCTGTCCGCTTTTCTCTCCCTCTTACAAAGACATGTTTTTGAGTAGTGCTCTATAATATCTAAAAAAATACCAAACCCCTAAAAACAGAAGAGTAACAGCCAGCTGAGATCTCAGTAAGATCAATAGCGCTAGTTGGATCCTGGTCACAGCGTATGGCTCGTAAAAATCCACATAACTGCATCTGCCACCCTTAGGCAGGAATTTCCTGTATCTCCTTGTTGCACACTCACCTGTTGGTCACATCCAGGATGCAGAAAAAAGGTGCCCAGTGAGATGCAGTTCAGGTGCCCATTAGAGCAGCAGAGACCATTAGACAATGTTGTGGTTTCAGGCTTTCAGGTGAGCATTTCCAGGTAAAAGGACTCCAAAATAGATCAGTGGTAGTGTGGAGATGGATAATAGCATGGCACAAAGCCGTGTGAAAATACTTCTGGTACCTCTGCATGACTGGGTGTTTGTCAGTGAGTGTAAACAGGCACACCAGCTTGGCAACTGGGAATTAATATCACCCTAGAGGCCAAGAGTGTCAGTTCCAGTTGTGTTTGGACACAAGTCTATCATGTCAAGAAATAATATTGAACTAAAATATGTATTTTTTCCAAGAGAAGGTGGGCCTTAAAGTGCAATACAGAAACAGACCATAGAGCTTTTGATGGGGGGATACTTGGTAACACTGATGTTTAGAAGCTTAATCTATCTTAGCAAAACCTTGTCTGGATGTTGGTTTGACAGTGTCCTTATTTCTGTTTGAATTTGCTGACCTCTTTAAAGAGAATCTCTCATACTTGTGGTCATCCTGAACTTCTATAAAGATAAAATAAGACTGGTTGCCGTAACTGGGGTTTTTTGGGCAGACCCGAAGCTTTCTCAAGGACACAGAGCCCTTAAGCAGTTATGTGTGATTACAGATTCTTAAGTAATAAGGACTTTTTCACTGCAGTAAGTCTGGTTTGGGGGGTTTTGTTTCTATTGTTTGGGGAGGAGGGAAGTTGAGGGGGGAGATTTCCTGCTGCATTTCTCTGTGTGAATATTGCAGCAATGCACTGTCTGGATGCCAACAGTGTTTTAACTGTTCTAAGGTCCTCTTAATTGCTGACCAGGCTTTTCCCAAGGATGTGTTTTGGCAGCTTGTAGGGAAAGGTTGCTTGGCTAGTCAGTCAAAAATGCTGACTGTTCAGGACCTTTCTTCAGGGAAGCATGTTAGCTACAAATGAACTTTCAGGAGAGATTTGTGACTCCTAAACAGCATTACTGGCCGAGAGAAAGGGAATAATCAATACTTGTTATTTCTAGTCTTTAGGGCTTAAATCCAGCTGGTGGAGGGGCTTGAAATTTTGGGTTCTGTCTTAGCTTCTGCTGTGAAACTCTGTGTCCTGACAGACTGTTGCACTTCATTGACGCAAGTGAATTATTCATTGGAGCTGGGACTGTAAGATCCAGGAGAGAGAGGGAAACAACATGTGAAGCTAAAACGTCTGTACACCAGTACGAGGAGAACACAGGGGGAACTCTGTCAATATATGTCAAAAATGATTGCTGGGCACAGCAGAGACTTTGGGAGATAAACTGCAGCACTGCAACAGAGACCTGTTGCTCAGGAAAGGCTGGAGGCATGATGCTGAACATCAACAGTGTCTGTGTTTCCAAAGCTCAGGAAACAAGGAATCACAGAATGCTTTGGGTTGGAATGGACTGTGAAAAGTCATCTAGTCCTCCAACACTCCAGGAATGGAGTATTCACAACTTCTCTGGGCACCCTCCTCCTATATCTCACCAACTTCATCATGACAAATTTCTTCCTTAATGTTTAAACTGACCCTCTTTCAGTTTAAAGCTGCTGCCCCTTGTCCTTGTCACTACAGGCTCTGGTAAAAGTCTCTTTATGTTTCCTGTAAGACCCTTTTAAGTATTAAATGGCTGCAATATGGTCTCCCAAAGCTTTCCTTGGCTTTCCCCAGCTCTCTCAGCCTTTCCTCATTGGAGAGGTGTTCCATCCCCAAGAACATCTTTTGTGGCCTCCTCTGGGCTTCCTCCAGCAGGTCCATGTCCATCCTGTGCTGAGGACCCCCGAGCTGGAGGCAGCACTGCAGGTGGGGTCTCACCAGAGCCGAGCAGAGGGGCAGAACCCCCTCCCTCGACCTGCTGCCCATGGTCCTTGNAATAGCATGGCACAAAGCCGTGTGAAAATACTTCTGGTACCTCTGCATGACTGGGTGTTTGTCAGTGAGTGTAAACAGGCACACCAGCTTGGCAACTGGGAATTAATATCACCCTAGAGGCCAAGAGTGTCAGTTCCAGTTGTGTTTGGACACAAGTCTATCATGTCAAGAAATAATATTGAACTAAAATATGTATTTTTTCCAAGAGAAGGTGGGCCTTAAAGTGCAATACAGAAACAGACCATAGAGCTTTTGATGGGGGGATACTTGGTAACACTGATGTTTAGAAGCTTAATCTATCTTAGCAAAACCTTGTCTGGATGTTGGTTTGACAGTGTCCTTATTTCTGTTTGAATTTGCTGACCTCTTTAAAGAGAATCTCTCATACTTGTGGTCATCCTGAACTTCTATAAAGATAAAATAAGACTGGTTGCCGTAACTGGGGTTTTTTGGGCAGACCCGAAGCTTTCTCAAGGACACAGAGCCCTTAAGCAGTTATGTGTGATTACAGATTCTTAAGTAATAAGGACTTTTTCACTGCAGTAAGTCTGGTTTGGGGGGTTTTGTTTCTATTGTTTGGGGAGGAGGGAAGTTGAGGGGGGAGATTTCCTGCTGCATTTCTCTGTGTGAATATTGCAGCAATGCACTGTCTGGATGCCAACAGTGTTTTAACTGTTCTAAGGTCCTCTTAATTGCTGACCAGGCTTTTCCCAAGGATGTGTTTTGGCAGCTTGTAGGGAAAGGTTGCTTGGCTAGTCAGTCAAAAATGCTGACTGTTCAGGACCTTTCTTCAGGGAAGCATGTTAGCTACAAATGAACTTTCAGGAGAGATTTGTGACTCCTAAACAGCATTACTGGCCGAGAGAAAGGGAATAATCAATACTTGTTATTTCTAGTCTTTAGGGCTTAAATCCAGCTGGTGGAGGGGCTTGAAATTTTGGGTTCTGTCTTAGCTTCTGCTGTGAAACTCTGTGTCCTGACAGACTGTTGCACTTCATTGACGCAAGTGAATTATTCATTGGAGCTGGGACTGTAAGATCCAGGAGAGAGAGGGAAACAACATGTGAAGCTAAAACGTCTGTACACCAGTACGAGGAGAACACAGGGGGAACTCTGTCAATATATGTCAAAAATGATTGCTGGGCACAGCAGAGACTTTGGGAGATAAACTGCAGCACTGCAACAGAGACCTGTTGCTCAGGAAAGGCTGGAGGCATGATGCTGAACATCAACAGTGTCTGTGTTTCCAAAGCTCAGGAAACAAGGAATCACAGAATGCTTTGGGTTGGAATGGACTGTGAAAAGTCATCTAGTCCTCCAACACTCCAGGAATGGAGTATTCACAACTTCTCTGGGCACCCTCCTCCTATATCTCACCAACTTCATCATGACAAATTTCTTCCTTAATGTTTAAACTGACCCTCTTTCAGTTTAAAGCTGCTGCCCCTTGTCCTTGTCACTACAGGCTCTGGTAAAAGTCTCTTTATGTTTCCTGTAAGACCCTTTTAAGTATTAAATGGCTGCAATATGGTCTCCCAAAGCTTTCCTTGGCTTTCCCCAGCTCTCTCAGCCTTTCCTCATTGGAGAGGTGTTCCATCCCCAAGAACATCTTTTGTGGCCTCCTCTGGGCTTCCTCCAGCAGGTCCATGTCCATCCTGTGCTGAGGACCCCCGAGCTGGAGGCAGCACTGCAGGTGGGGTCTCACCAGAGCCGAGCAGAGGGGCAGAACCCCCTCCCTCGACCTGCTGCCCATGGTCCTTGTGATGCAGCCCAGGACACCCAGCTTGGCTTTCTGGGATGAGAGGACACCTCACCAGCTTGTGCCCAATTTTTCATCCACCAGTATTTCCAGACAGTGAAGTCGGGTGGAAATTGGAGCTATTCACTGCTTGGGTATCTGTTGGGAATGTGCCTAACACGGGAAGACTTGAAAAGACAAAGAATGAATCGATTTTATTTTATTTTTTTTGCAGAGGACAGCTTGTATTTGAGAAGGTACAACGCGTTATTCTGGAGTTGGCTGTTCTGGGTTGCAGTCAGGCTTATTTGATGTGGTTAAAACTTTTAAAGTTGGAGGTGATTCAGGTGAAAGTGGCTGTAGAGTTGGCATTTGGTGCTCCAGAGAAAGCAGGGAGAAGAGAGGAGCAGAATAAGGACCTCAAAAGGCAGCTTTGGTAAGTGTGGGGGTTGATGCCTGGGTCTGTTTGGGAGAGGATGGGTGGGATAAATGAAGGGAGGTGCTTTTTTAATGGCCCGGCAGCAATCTCCTAATGTGAAGGGAAAATGGCACAGCAAGGGCTTCTAAGGATCAGTTAAAATGAAAACTGCAGAAATCTGAAGGAAAGGCACATGATTAAGTGTGAAAAGATGAGGGGATGGAGAAAAAAACGACAGATGATTCAGAGAAAACTGATGCAGTTAATGTTTTCTTTGCCTCACTATATCCTTGATCCTTTTCACAAGGAAGAGAAGGAAATGAACTGAATTAACACAATTTAGCAGAAAAATTGCACTTGGAATGGCTATCGGTATGCAGCCAGAGAGGGCATTGTGAGACCACTCTACACTTTATTGCAGGGTCTGTGTTTCTCTGCAACTTCATTAATGGCTGGAGCGGTGAAATAAATAGCCTGTATAAAAACCTGCAGTTGGCAGTGACTCGAGAATACACTCAGGCACTCTTGAGGGCTGTATCAGAATCTGAAATGGCTGTAATACACAGGAAAATGGCCTGAAATAACGAGAAGAAACTTGATAAAGGCGAGTGGAAAGAGCTGTAGTTAGGAGGAGAAATCAGACATTCGAGTACAAAATGGGTGAGAGCTGGCAGAGCAGCAGGACAGTGGGAGTGGATAAGTTACAGTAGAGACCATTAAATGCAAGGCGATAATAAGCTGTTGGGGGAGGATGAAGGCAGGTGTCATTCTGGGCTAGCAAGAGAGGGGGACGGAAAAAATAAGAGATTATTTTGTTTGATGAGGGGATGGTGCTCTGCCATTTGTCACTTCAGGCACAGCGTGGCAAGAAATACCTCGGTCATTGGAGAGCGGCCAGAGACTGAGTAAAGAATCACAGAATCTCTCAAGTTAGAAGGGATCCATAAGGATCATTGGGTCCAGCTGCCTGCTCCTCATAGGACTACCTAAAACTGAACTGTATGGCTAAGAGCATTGTCCAGACTGTCCTTGAGCTCCGTCAGGCTTGGTGCTGTGAGCACTTCCCCAGGGATCCTGCACACTCTCCTATAGCTTTATATCTTTCCTATATTGTGTTGTTCAAAGCTGCCACAATATCCAAGGTGAGGCTGCCCCAGCTCAGAGCAGAGCGGGACAATCCCCTCCCTCGCCCAGCTGGTGATGCTTTGCCTGATACCCCCCAGGACAAGGTTGTCCCTCCTGGCTGCCGGGGCACGGCTGACTCATATTCAACTTGCCATAGTTACACAGATTCATGAGATCTCTCTGAGCCTTCTCTTCTGTAGGTCCAGCTCTCTCTGCCTTTCCTCACAGGATACGTAGGCCAGTGCCAGGCAGGTTTCCTCAAGGTGCACCTCAGAGGTGGAGGAGAGCTGTGAATTCAAAGAGCTTGGAGAAAACTACTGCAGTACTGGACCATGCTTTTCTGACTGCAGTGGATGTCAGGCACTCATCCCAGAAGGAACAACTTGGCCTAGACAGCATCTTTGAAGGCCAGAGCAGGGCAGAAGGCAGCAAAGGGGCTGGCCTGCCTTCTCCAGCTGGCTTCTCCAAGTTACTGCCTGCTGCTGGTGTGACAGCAAGATGTCCTGAGTGTGGGGTCAGGAATGCACTAAGAGCTGCCTCCAGTCCCTGCTGCCCCACAACTCTGTGTTTCTTCCCATCCAGGTGTGCTCAGGTGTTCACATGGGTGTTTTGGCTGATTAGCTGCCGGCTGCTCTTCCAGCAGCAGGTGCCACTTGTGCCCTGCGTCCAGGGTCAGGAAGGACCTTTTTCCCCGTGGGCTCTTCGCCCATGGGGCAGCTCATTGTTATCACAAGAAAATGGGATTCATCAGAAATGGCAAAATCTGAATTCTGCATTATGGGATTTCACTGATTCCAGATGGAAAGCCTCAGTGCTTTCCTGTGTGCACGTGGCTGCCACCGTCTCTTCTGGGGACATGGTGGGTCAGCCCTTCTCAGTGCACAGGGATGAAGAGGATGGGGAATTCAGCTCCAGCACTGGGTTTGGATTTGGGTTTTCTCCCTTTTCCAGGAGGCAGTGATCCACACCAAGGAGTCAGCCAGAGTCCAGGAATAGCAGTTAGTCTCTCATAGAAACCATTTGATTGGCATCGCTGAGCTGCAAAAAGACCCTGTGGGCTTGGTGACAGATTCTGATCTCCTGGAGAGAGGCTTTTCTCTCTTATCCTACAGCAGGGGGAAGAAAGCTTATCTGGCATCCTTTGTACTTGCATACACCCGGGAAAGGGATAGCAGATCTTTTGAAAAGAAGATGCAGAATAGGATCAGGAACATAAAAGGGAGGGAAGTGTCATGCGGGAAGCCCTCTGTCCCAAAGGGTTTGCCTTGGGGGATTTGGCATTCTTTGGAATGTGGATACCCCTGGTAAGGAATGAGAAGAAAGAAAAAAAAAGGCACTAATGTAATTTGCTGATAATTCTTAATTACAGAAAAATACGTACGATGAAATTACTGCTCAACTCCTCTCCATTTTTAACCTAATTTGATCAAGAACTTTCTTAAATATATTAAAAATCATCAAAATAGGCAGCTCAATGGAGAGATGGGCAAGAGTGAGATGCTCTGAAAGCCCCTCCTGGAGGAAAGGCTGCAGTAGTGGCTTCTCTAGAAGTGGGTAATGAATTCATGAGAAGTATCTGTGGCGAATGCCCTTGAGGGCAGGAAAACCTTCAGCACAACTTTCTTTTGTAAGTCATTATAGAAATAAACCCCTAAACACAAGTGTGCACAAGCCTTGCCTATGTTCTGCTGCCTCCCAGGTAAACTTCAAATGAGTTTGAGTCAGAAACATTAAACTGCCAAAGAATTTTGATTAATTTGGACACTTCTGAGTTGCTTTTGATGACCCTTTCCTATAAAGAAGACTTGAAAATAAGTGCTAATGAGTGCTAATTTCTGCTTTGTCATCAGCGAGGCCTCTATGGCCCTAAGCAGCAATTGGTGATGACTCCTTCCAGCGCCTGTGACTTACTTACTGGATAAGCCATTGGGGAAGCATCTTGGATTTCTAAATAAAATACTCAACGCCTGAAACACCCTGGCAATCAATAAAAGAACCACCTTTTTACTCCTCACTCCTCAGATCACGCCCAGCATTTTTCCTGCTCTTGCAGGAAAAAGGGCCTTTTCCATAAAGCCATGAACCTCTGAGACCCTCAGAGCCTCTGCTTGTGCAGGCGAGGGAGGAACTGGAGCGCTGCCCAGGGATGGAGGCTGCTCCACGCTGGGCCCTCAAGGTGGAGAACAGAAACTGGTATGTAATATTTGGGCATCTGGCTCTCATTTTTCTTATTCAGCCTGAGATTCTTCGAGAAATGGAAATAGTTACTCCACTTGATGTTAATTTCCTAAGCAAAAGATTATCTGCGTCTCTGTAATATGGACATATAATTTCTTGGCTTCAATTACGTTGTTTTAATACATATAGCGAAGATAATTCCCCTTAATTATTACCTTGAGCACATGACTGCAGATGCTGTTTACAAATTTTTTTTTTTTCAATAGGAAATCTGCATTAGTCCCAGATACTGAAGTGCTTTTCATTATCAGGGGTGCTAATAAGTTATTCAGCCCACAGCTTTCATGTGTCAGGAGATCAGGGCTGTATTGACTTCGTGGTTGCAAAGCCCTCTTTAAATTTAACATAAGGGAAAACCAGGACCCAACCCTGAAATAAATTAACTGGAGTTGTTCCAGACACCTGCAGCTGCCACGTCAGTCTGGTGTCTGACATTTACAGCTCAAGAAGCAGGTTTCTGTTTGGAATGGCATTAACCAGCTCCCAGGAACCTCTGGAGCCTGAGAACAGCATCGTGCGCTGCTCCTGCTGCTGCGTTTCCCTCTGAGGCTTCTTCAGCAAAGACTTCTGACAGCAAAAGGTCCTCCCTGGGCAGGAGGTTCTCCCTCGTGCTCAGTGCCCACTGCAGGGATATCCTTCAGCAACAAGAGCCTCCTCGAGTGGTTTTCTCCCATCCCTCTCAAGGCTGGAAGGAGAGCAGGGAAAGGGAGGAGGCACATGGGCAGGAGGAATGTGTCACACTGAGGTTCAGGTCTCCAGGCCTAAAGAGGCTGCAGTAAAACAAGTGAAAATAGTGGGTTTCAGCCTTTCTCGGTCACAGAGGCTTCTCCAGCAGAAATGCAGAAGCTCAGATGGGAACTTTGTGCTGCTTGCCTTGGTCACCCCTTACAGGCACCTAAGTGTTCATCCATGACCTCCAGGGACTCCAGGGTGATGGGCTGAAAACCACAGCTATAATCGAGGAGGAGGAAGAGGTCTTCCCTGGTGGAATGTTCCTTTGTAGCTCACTCTTGATATCCTGCAGTATCCCTTTAGGGCAGTCAGGACTTCCAGCACATGCCTTGCACCCACAGCAGCCCAAGCTGTGCAGGGACAGGATCTTCATGGGGAAGAACTGCAGGACTGAGCATCCCTGTGGGAAAAGGACCAGGAGGAGCCAAAGCAGAGGCTGAAACAAACAAACACAGTAAATTGTTCTGCAGACAGTATGCAACCGAGGTCTGGTTTCCAAACTTCACATCCCCCGTGTCTACACGGAGTCCTTTACGTTAAGCTCGTGTCCCTTCCAGGTGGCCTTTCATGCTCAGACTTCCCTCTGTGTCCCTCAGCCGTGGGCAGGGCAAGGCACAACCTCCTGGGAATGCGTCTGAGCTGTGCCTGGGTTCACCAGCTCACGGCTGGTCAGCCAGAAGGACAAGCAGAACGGGTGACTGTCCCCCAGACACTGTTGCTTAGTAGGGAAGAGACACTGATTTCATACTCCTTTTCCTCTACCCAACGACTGTTTTTCACCAAAAAATGCAGCTGTTCCATGTATTTGATTTTCAACTGTCAAAATTGTTAGAAATTGTCCACTGGAGCACTAGTGGGGACAGATGGAGACAGAGCAATCACAAAAAGTCCTTACAGAAGCCAGGCTAAAATGTGGGATGTATTTTGCATCCCAACACCCATCCGCATCTTTTCTTCCGTCCCTGTCTCCCATTTCACCACGTTTTCCATGAGCCTCCAACAGCTTGTTAAACAAGATAATCGTGGCTGCATTACTTCCTACAAATGCTTCCATTCATAGATCCAGCACTTGCTTCTCCTAATTAAAGGCAATGCTCCCAGTTTGGATATGTTTTGCCAATAATAAAGTGAAATACATCTTTAAATTAAGTAAGAAATGCAAAATACTATTGACATGAGATAGTGATGTACCTGATAACTTCAGCAAGTTGGTTTTCCTCCTTAATTAAAGTACAATTTATAATATTTACCTCCTAGCCTATACATTTTTTTCCTATCTGATGATTTTTCTTATAATATCATTCAGGTCTCTTAAAAAATATTATTTTTTACTTTTTGCTAAATATTTACCTTAGACCGTCTTTTGACAAAAATAAATATAATGAATTTGGGGAAAATGAAGAAAATTATTAAGGATTCCAGGGACTAAATGCTGAATTTTGTCTAATGTCACATTTCAGTAAATTCTATTAGTTTGAAATTCAGATGTTCTTTATTAGGTTTGAGAGGGATTGTACAGGGGAAATAGAAAATAAGGGGCAGAAAGTTACGAGTATGGAACATAGGGGTAAAGGAAAGAGATGATCCAACCAATATTTGTGTGTAGTTTGACCTTGCTCAGGATTTCTATTGAACTGGATCCTGTTGCAGACAATGACACTGTGCTCTTGGCAGTGATGAATTTGTAGTGACTGGGCTGAGCCTTTCCAGCAGTGGGACTCCTTGCAGGCTGAATACAAACTTAATTATTCCAGGTTTGGTACTTTGACACTAACAAAAAAAAATTTAAAAAGAAGCATAAAATATGCCTTGTTGCCCATATACTTGTAGTTATGTATCTCTAGGGCACTGTGAGGTCACTCTTTGTTCCAGCTTGCGTGTTTTAGCTGCGCTTTCTGCGTGTGGGTGGAGATGCTTTCTGGATGTGTGTTTAGCTTCTGGTGCACAGTTATGCAAGTTTCTTAAATAGAGGAACCCCGGGAAACACGGAGAGAACACAGCCCACCCACCCTGGGGCACCAGGACCCTCTGCGGAAACCTCACGCCTTCTCCGAGATTCATTCCCGAGGGAGAACGAGGAGAAGGGAGCAGGTGGTGTTAATAAGAGTTGTAATAATCTCATTTATTTCCACAGCTGGACGGGCTCTCCATGAGATGGCATCATCCAGTCTGAAGACTCTGGGAACTGACCCGTCCTTGAGGCTGAGGGAGAACATGCTACAAAGGTGGTTCCTGATGCAGTGGTATATAAGCCAAAAAAAAAAAGACAAGAAAAGCAAGAAAGCAAAATATATTTTCAGTCTAAATTGATAGGATGAAACCAAGGGATTGATTTGGCCCTCTGTGCTTGATCAGGCAAAATAGGTGTGTGCAGAGCCAACTTGTGCTCTGGGCAGATTGTGATGGGAGAGGAAACAGAAGGAGCCAGAAAAGCCGGTGCTCAGGTTACGGTAACAAAGGCCAGCTAAGCAATTAGCCAGATCCCACGGGTCGGTCCTGGGCTGGAAGAGGCTGCCAAAGAAAACATGCCAAGGAGCTGTGTTTTGGACCTCTTCTTGCAGCTCCCAGCAGAGCTCCTGGCTTGGACTGGCCTGGGGCTGCCTGCAGGTAGAGGGTTATTGGGAGGACATCAGTGTCTAGGTCTGAGCTTTCCCACAGTGGGATGACCACACCATTTGGGACATTTCACGTGGGTTTGTCGCTCCCACAGAGCTGGGTGTGGGCTGAGCGCCTCCATCCAGGGCGTTGCAGGGTGGCTGCTCACACCAGAGCCAGGCAAACTACATCCTTCTGGAGCCAAGCCCCACTCTTGGCACTGCCTACCTCCCTGCGGCTGCTTCTTCAGCATCAAGCCTGTTTGCAAAGGTCTCAGGTGTACCAGGGCAGCTTTTCACCACCACCATCCCTGTCCCAGCTCCTGGAGCACGTCTGGGAACCAATAACTTAGCATATATATATGTGTGTGATTCCAAAGGCAAACTGGGAGAAGCAGATATTCCCTTCTGGCTGTTCCTAGGTTTGAAAACTGTGTGAGTCCTTACGATTTCCTCTTTGGCTGGTTCATGCTCCAAAGCCATGCACCTCTGTGCTCTCCTTCCTGCTTTCCTTCATTTCCTCCCACAGAACCATTTCCCATCCTCCAAATGTGAGCTTTATTAAATTGCACGGATAGCTCATTAGTGCCTGCCAGTTCACCTAAGGGAGCACAAAAGCCAATATTCCTTGTGAAAAGCCATTAAAGCCGGAATGGTGACACAGAAAGACACCCACAGGCCTGCTCACGAGCTTTGAGATGGGCTGCAGCACAGAAGCCTGTCTGAACCCAAAAGGCTCCTTCGTTTGGCAAAGCTTTGCACCAGCAAATGGGTAAGGCTGGATCTGGATGTGTCCTGAGCACCAGTCCTGTGCAGAACTCCTTCAAACACCTTGACAAAGCCACATCCTTGCTTGCTTTTAAGGAATCTGCCCATCTTAGATACAGAGGAGTGTCTTGACAGAAAAACAGGCTTGGGCAGCAGAAGGTGCCCAGGACCCGGACCAAGGGCTCAGGTTGGGATGCAATGGCTAATATGATCTTACTCAGTTTTTAACAGAAACTCAAAACTTGCCATGAAAAGATTAGTTTGCACTGCCCAAACAGTATCCTCGTGCAGAGGCTGCCAGGGAATGTCTCCCCCCAGCCTCTTCCTACTCCTGCCCAAGCCTCAGGGATCCCTTTAAGGCAATTCTACCTCCATCTCCCTCTTCACCCCCTCCACGACCCCTTTAGTCTAAAGTCTCCAGCTTGGACCTTGCATGGGGACAAACCATGCTGTGTTTTCCCGGTGTGTCCAGGGCTCACAGTGTCATGTGAGGTGGGGCAGGACAGAGGTGCTCGGTCTGTGCACCCTGCTCTGGCAGCCCACCCTCACCTCACCCCGGGGGGAAACCACAGCAGAAAGGCCCCATCAGCAGCAGGCTGGGAAAATGGACATTTTGGTTTTTGCTCACAAACGTAACCCTCCCTTTTATAGCGGTATGGAAGCTTTCAGAGGGGTGTGTTTTTTCTGTCTTCATGATATAAACTAATACAAATATAATGACGCCGTGCCATTGTACCAGCTGTACTGCTTTTCTCTGAATCATTAAACTGTCACAGGTTTTAGATACTCAGAATCCAAACTTTATAATAAAGGCTCTTGGTTAGGTAGTTTCTAATAGAACAGCTATTCCTGCATCAGTCCTGTTGGAGCCTGCCTCAGCTACAGTCCTTGAGCTACTAAAGCATCATAATTTCATATATATGTTCTAAAAGATCTGGAAAATTTGATGGGATCTAGAAAGAAATACTGCTCCATCTTGGGCAAAACCCCAGCACACTTTAGTGGGGCTGTAGGCACATTAATTCCAGAGCTCTGGGTATGTGGCAGCAGCAGAAAGGCTTTTGCTGCAGCGTGTCTTCATGAGTGCATGGGCAATGCTGGCATTCCTGCCTTTGTAGGGGAGCAGAGCAGGGGCTTTGCCATTTCATTGGCCCTGCTGGGAGAGCTGAGCACTCAGGATGAAGGCAAAAAATAACTTCTGGGCTTCTCAGTCGAGAGTGTAGGCAACGAGTCATTAATTCATGTTTTCAGTTGTGCTGAGAAAGAGGAAAAAACAATGTTTTCTTATGGTTAGAAGAATAAATTGTTATTTTATGCATTAGGAGAGAGCTGCCAACAGGGCTTTAGACTTTATCCCCAAACAAGAGCAGTTGCCCTTTCATTTCAGATACAAAAGTAGAAACAAATGTGCTCCTTAGCACACAGCTTCTCTCATTCAATAAACCCCCAAAGAACCATGTTCTCTGCTCACAGAAATCAGCACAGCTCCAGAATTATCCCCTCTGAGATGCTGACCACAACCTCACAGGCAGAAGTTATTCAAAGAACAGCACCGTGGCTCTTTCAACATCAGCTGGGGGCCACTGGGGAGTAGGGAAGGTGCGGGGAGCGGTTTTGGGAAGCAGTTCACGTTTACCTTCCTGCTGCCTGGGGCAGCTCTCCATGCAAACCAAGGCTTTTGCATAAAAAAATACGCCTTAGGCCCTCCTGCTGATCTGCTAAGCACTCTGAAGCAACTGAAGCCAACTCTGAGCTGCATTCAAACACCCTGCTTAGGATCCATCCTGCCCCAGCCCTGTGATGGAGCTGTGCCCCAAGCACCCAGCCTGTGCCTGGCTGCTCGTCTTTTGGTGCCAAGGCATGGCCAGGTGATGCTGGGGCCAGAGCTGTTGGCTCATGTTGTCAATGTATCCATGTGAAGTTGAAAAAAATAAGTAAATCCCTTTTTATTATTTATGTGCAGTGCTGCCTGCCTTGTGGCTTTGGTCCCCGAGTTTCCTTCTTCTTTTATGTGATGATCAAAAAGGTGATGTTTTTCCCCCCAGGGCATTTCCAGGGACAGGAGGAGTGTGCAGCCAGCTCAGTGGAGGACATACAAAGCAGTCGTAGTCATTGAGGCTTGCTTCATCTCAACTGCAAAATTAGGATGGTGTTTCTTGTAGCTTTTGCAGCAAGGGAGGCCTGGAGGCAGGATTTTGAGGAAAATGCTGAATGAGGAGTGATTGTGGGAGCACCGCTCCTGCAGGGAGGGCAGGGTGAAGGAAAGCAATCACAGGGTGCATCAGGTGCACAAACAGGCTGTGTGAGAGCCTTCTGCCCTGAGCTCCCGTGGCTAATATTGATTTAGCATCAGTAAGTAGCAGGGTGGCAGAGCATCCCTAGCAAGGCCACACTGCTGAGCCATTAAGCAGCAAAGATACTTCCTTGGATCTAAATTAATTTTATCAAGGCTGCAAATAGCCCATCCAAAGAAACACACAGTGATAAATAAGTGCATTGCTAGAGAAGGGGGAAATGGATAGAAAAATGTTTCTCTTGAGCCCCTCCCTGCAATGTCCCTACTGCTCTTGACGTGCTGAACGGTGGGACTGTGAAGGTCAAAGCCCCCTGTGTGCCCAGACAGCCAAGCTTTGCTGGGCCTGAGCAGCCAAGGATGGAAGAAATGATGGATTCTGCCCTAAGAACGGTATTTTCTTACCAAATTTTAAATGCCTATTCCAAAATGCCCCTTGTTCCTGTACGATGTCAGTAGGTAAAAAGGTACTGCCAATCAGGAATATCTCCATAGTTTCTCTTTATTTAGGTCGTTACACTTTTATAAATCTCACCGTGCAAAACTGGGAATAGCGGTACATTGAATTCTGCACTGGAATTCTACCAGGATCACCCTGCACTGGCTTCAGACTGACACTGGAGAAGCGATGATGATGGTGACGTGCCACCTTCAGACTTGTGGGTCGCTGCTTGGCGCTTGGAATGCTGAAGGTGGGAACCATCGTGCACAGCTGGATGAAATCAGGATGTGAAATTGCCTGGTATCCGACTGCCTCAGCCACCGGCCCATCTGCTCTGGCTGCTGCCTTGGCTTTGGGGAAGCAAATGTCCTGGGCTTGCCATGAATAAACCGAGAAAGTCACAGTAGAGCAGTCAAAATATCCATCAGGAGCAGTTGTGTCTTCATATAATTTTCATTCACAGCCTCTTTTCTCACCCAATAACCCACTGTTCATAATTGCTATGGCATATATATAATATATATCATAAGGAGAAGCAGTCCCAAACCAATACCCACAAGACCTACCCCTGCACCAGCAGTTTATGCACCTGCTGCTCCCAAACCACAGCCACCCCAGGCAATTTTTTTAATAAAAATTGCCTCCTAAAAGGAAAATATTCTCATTGTTTGTACATGTGCATGCCCACATGCCTATCAGTCTGTTTTTTTCCAAATTAATCCAGACTTCCCTTTAGGGAGGAGGCATGGAGACCTTGTTGTTTTTCTTACAGCAGCATAGATGCAGATGAGGGATGAATAATAAGAGGAGTAAGGAAAAGACAGGAAAGAAGGATAAACAGCCACTTTTTTTCCTCCCGGAGGATACACTCCGAAGACAGCCATTCTCTGGCAAACCGGAGCTTTTCTTCTGCCTGGGAGGGGATTTTAAAGGACAGCAAGGCATTGTGTGTGTTAGTGCAGAGGGTCCTCTTGGAAGAAGTGGCCCAGAGCTGGGGGACGGGAAGCGGTGGCAGGGCAGATGGGGTTGTTGTGCTCGGAGGTAACAGAAAAAATAAATGAGCCTGTGTTGGGTCGAAAACATCACAGATGTGGCTATTACAGGCTTGCTGGTGCAGCGGGTTCCTGGAAGAGAGCTGTTTGTCTGAAAAGCCATCCTGTGTGCTCCAGCCTGTGACAAACACAGAGTAACCCAGGGTACAAGAAGACCCATGTCATGGTGCTATAATAAGAGACGTGGCATCAAGAACAGTATTACTCCTTCCAGGAGAATGGCAGGCATTTCTAGAACAGCCTTTTTCACTAACTAAAGGAGCTCTTGTTGAAAAAAACACGGCTGCTCAAACTTCATTTTCTCATTTGGTGCATAAATTAAGAATCAAGTACGCTGGGTCAAGCAGACTCTTCTCATCCAACTCCTGATGATAATAACCAAGGCTTTTAAGGAAGAGGCAGCACCAGGTATTAGCAGAGGGTCTGGTTTAGATCTGTTCTTGTCTAAGCTGTGGCTTTCAGTTCATTGCCTTCGGTAGATCCCCTTCAGTTGAACAGCCTGAAGCTGCCTGAGCAGTGGCACTGCTGGAAAAACCACCCACCCTTCTCACCTGCCGTGGTGATGGTGGGCAAGAGGACAAGACTCCACTCTGCCCTTTAGATGTGCAGTGAAATAGAAACCAAGGGAGGCTCTTGAATACGTCACGTCTCATGAAATGAGGTGCTGAGCCACGAGCCCGGCTTTGCTTTGCAGTGAGTGCTGAGCAATGGGAACCTCCACCCACTTGGGAGATGTCTTAGGGTAAGCAGGCCAGCAAGCTCAACCATGGTGTGTGCTGAAGGCTGGAAGTAGGTGAGATGAGTCCAGGTCTTACAGGGAGAATTGCAGGTGTGTTTTGTTTTTTCCAGCCCTTCATCCACAACCTGGTTCCACAGTTGTTCCACCCTGACAGGGAACAATGGTCTTGTCTGCACAGCAGATGCAAACAAAACCTAGGGCTGAACACGAATGGTGCACGCATGATCTCAAAGAAGTGTATCTTTCCAGGCAATGCTTGGTGATGTTCATCTGTTTTCCCAAGTTAGCAGAAGGGTGGAAGCAGATCTACAATGGTAGGATGAGCTCACTCGAATTTCAAGGCTTTGCTCACACTGGTGAAGTCATCTGGCCATGGATCCATAATTATCTGTGTTAGGGTACCTCTGCCAGATAAATAAAGCCTCCTGTCATCTCTGTCACCTCCTTATCAGTTGACCCTGGCTCAACATTCTTAGTTAGGGCTAATTAAGACTGTGAAAACCAGCTATACAGCATGCCTGTGGTGCACACAGTCCAGCTGCAGGAGGTGGTGTAAAGTTTCCAAGGGTGGAAACTGCAGTCTGGGGCATCATTAGCCTTGCAATAAACAGGCTTTGAGCTTGACAGCTGGTGTGGGAAATACACTGGTGGACACTGTCGCTTTTCTCCAAGTTTTTTCTAAATACAGAAATTGATGCAAATGGCATTGGGTTTGCAAAGGTAACCCTGGCAGGTTTGCCCCTGACAACTGGATTGTTGACATCCAAAACTCAACATCCACATTGACTTCTGAACATGGGAATGAATCAGGTTGAGCCATCTATGGCCTGATACTTTAGGAAATTGGACAGGTGAGGTTCATGCTTCAGTTCTCCTATAGAGTATCCACCAAGGTCCATTTCATAAGGGAAAATTTTGCTCAAGTCCTTGAAGTCTTACCATGAAGATGAAACCAGGACACAACTTCCTCAGCAGAAGCCAAGCTCTAAAGTGTGGTTCAACAGGGGCAAAGCAAACACCATGTAGGACAGATAGCTTTTTAATTAAGGGCATTGAATTTACGTGGAAAAGCTCAGCGAGGACGATGGTGGTGCACAATGGGAAACCTCACACACTAGCTGGTGTTTTCCTGCCTGCAGAGCCCAGATTAGATCTTATCTGACCACAGCTGGCACAGTTGGCAGGCACTGGAAACACAAAGACACGGCAAAACACAGCTCAGTGGCACCCAGAAAGTGAGCCCTGGGAACAAAGAGTGGCTGGATTCCTCCCTGGTGGGACAGTGACCAGAGGCCGTGCTGGGAGATGCAGTGTGTGAAGAAAAGCCAGCAGCCGTGGCTCAGTTTGGGAGAGGAAGCTACGAGGGTGCAGTTGGATGGTGTCACTCATGAGCCCAGTGAGGTGGTGGGAACACAGATTGAATGCTTTGTCTGGTAGGCACTCCTGGGGCAATGGCAGCCTGGGGGTTGTAGGGAGCTGGCAGGAGGCTGCTCCTACCCAGTATTTCCTGGCTCTTCCCCCAGTTGCTTTTGTGCTCACTTTCCATGAGCTCTGGCTCGCCTCTCCTGCAAGGAGCCAGGTCCCAGCCCAACCATGGAGACTGACAGTCAAATCACAGAAACCGTGGAGGGCCGTGGGGTACCACTGTTTAATTACTCTCTTTGGTACAAGCTTTTATCAAAACTGAGGGAGATGGAGGAGCAGCTGGTGAGAGATGTCACATTCACATCAGGCAAATGTTGGTTTAGTTGGAGACATGGACCTCCATTTGGGGGATGAAGTTTAGGTGTCCATGAAAGGTTGTGTTAGGGTCCACGAGATTAACCTGATTAAAACATGACAGTGACATGGAAGACGAATCCAATGGCTTCACTGCACTTCGTTTTCCCCCTCAATAAGGAGAATGGTGATGCTGCTTATCAAAGAACATGCAGCAATGATATATCAAGACAAGAGCCTTGATGGCAAATAGGACAGGTATCATCATATTCCAGAAGGAAATACCACAAAATTGAGGTGAGGAGCCTCTTTTTGACAGCTACTGGAGTGTGATGTGGCCACAGAGCAGCCTGTCTGCAGCAGTCACTGCTCATCGCCCTGTGCGTGGGTGGGAGATGAAGAAAGGTGGACAAGAGCCTGTCAAGGTATCATTCAACCCATAGCTGGCCTGAGAGAGGCTTTGGCAGCTTGATGGTGGGAGGAAAAAGGGAAAATCGAGTATTGCTAAATGAAAGGAGTAGAGTTTGATAAAGCACCCTGGCTTTCCTTGCTTTCTATGCCTGTGCAGATTTAATTAAGGGAGAGTGCCTAAAATATGCCATGCAATTAAATGAGTTTTCAAAGAGCACAAAGTGAACTGCAGTTCCATCAGAGAAAGCCACCTGCATTGTGGCCCAAGGCTTGGAGACACCCATTTGATTAAACACCATGTAACAACCTTCGTGGGGCTGTAGCTTTCACATCAATTAGATGAAAGCACATTTATCCAGCTGAGTTATAGAACTCTGAAAAATGAGGTCCACCCTTCTACTAGAATCCTTTCCCTCACCATCCAAGTCTGCATAACTCACCTTCTGGAGATCCTTTCACAGTCTGCTCACAACCCAGCAGGCAGGAATTTGGACAGCTGGAAGAATTGCACCAGCTGACACTGGCCCTGGCATCCTGAAAAGTCAGGAATTCCAGTAAAACTTTCCAAAAAATGTCTGATTTTGCTAAACACTGTCAACTTCATTTTTCAGATCTGGCGGTGAATGAGGCTTTTGGCTACAATTGCAAAACTGGATCCTTTCTTTGCTTGGCAGCTCATCTGCTAATTATGTTGTGTAAATGGAGCGTGGCTTGCAAAGAGTGGAGGACACTGATTGAGCCCCTGGGCAGCTCCAGCTCAACTCCATCACTTGTTTGCTGATGGGGACTGTGCACAGCGAGATAGTGATTAGGCCTAAATCCAAAAGATCATCCCAAGTTTACGGCTACTCCATATGTAATGCCTGGTGAACAGGATTATCACCTGTATTAGTCGTCCTCTGTCAACTCAACTGGCAGCTTCAAGTTCAGATATTTACCTTCCAGGCAGAAAGAGCTGAGCTCAGGACACAGCCCAGGACAGTCCTGATGTCCCTGTTCTGGAGGAATGAAGCTCCTGTGTTTTTTTCCTAAAGCACCTGTTGAAGTTGGGGTCTGTCTGCCCGGCAGCACTAGGACCTAAACCTGCTGCAAACGTGTGCTTTATGTAGAGAACAGAAATTTAGATTTGAGCGAGCTCATGCTTATGTGAAAGCCTACTTTTCTCTTCCAAACCAGAGGGTCCCATTTCTCATGCAGGTCCTCTTTGCCCATTAGCTTTTTTTTCCAAGCCACACGAGCTTGGAATGGGTCCCACCCTGGATTCCGTAGTCTCCAGCTTCCCATGGCCTGCTAAGATCCACCCAGCTATTGCAGGGCTGGAAGAGGATTGGATATACCTAGAAACATTTCTTTCACCTTTCCATCACCGTCCCTGCAATGTAACCCCGTTGCAGCCTTAAATAACATGTTTGGTAATCTGCCCATTGATAAAGACTAAAATGCATCTTTTGGGTTGGTTTGGGCAACAGGACTTTGTTTTGGCTGTGCCCATTGCTGGCCAATTGCACTGTGCTGCTCCTGGTGTGTGAGTGTCAGCCTGGACTTAATGTGACTAAAGTTCATCAGCAAAGCTCCTTCTCTCCTCGTAACTCAGCAACGTTAATGCCTGTGGAAGGAAAGAACAAAATGAGCCATGTTCATTTCAGTTCTGTGAGAAACCTTGAAAAATAGCAATGTTCACCAAATGGGAGAAAGAGAATATGAGAAGATAAAAAAAATTAATTTCCAGCTTCTAAGAGGACTTTACCAATAACAATATGAAAGATAGCTGAGTGTTCTGCTTAAATGAAAAAAGTGATTACTTCGCAGGCAAGTGAATGGCTTTCCCTATCTTTTTCCCCTACCTCTGTCATTTAATTTTTTTTCTCCACTCTTCACTTGTTATTTGATTCTTTGGTGTGGTGAGATGGTGCTGGAGGCTATTGACATTTCTCCTCAGTGCAAGTGGAGGTGACATCCAGAACAAGTCCCCTCCTTTGAAGGGGATGGCTCTGGCCTGTCACCCCTGGAAGTGAGTTGTGTTGATGCAACACTCACATGGCTCACATAAGCACATCAGGCTCAGGACGATGAAAATTTGTAGTGTATGTACAGCCTCAACAGTAAAATTGTATGAAGCTAAAGAGCTGTGATGTGTCCTCAGGGTGAACGTGGACCCAGCACAAGCATGGACCATGCTGGAGAGGGAAGAGAGGCTCTTCCATGGTCCCAGTAGGCATAACTGGGACTACTGAGTGTTCACAGCTGGAAGTATCTGGCCTCTAAGTACTATTTTGAGGTTCACAAGCCAAGTTCCCTGATGGATAATCCATTGGACATAAGAGCAGTGTGGTGGGAAGCTAAACCAGTTGGCCCCCACATGCTACACGGTTGCGTCCTCTGTTGCATTTGCATTCTCCCCAGTCTCCCTGATGTCCAAACAAAGCAACATGTCTTTCTGGGGAGGAATAACTGGATCTTTTATCTCTACTCTGACTCCTCATTTTCATAGAATCATAGAATCAGCAAGGTTGGAAAAGACCTCTGAGATCATCAAGTCCAACCTTTGATTCAACTTCTCTTTTTAGGCTGCCCTATGGTTCATCATACGTGGTTGGAAATGGGTATGAAAGTCAAAATTTGGGGGTGGAGAGGACCAACAGGCACGTGCATGAAGGTGGTGCAGGGAGAGGCATGATCAGATAATCCTCCCTTCCTAAGGGTACAGATTGAGAGCTCCACATGCAGGGGACAATCAGGTTGCAAAGTCAACCTCTCAGGAGCCGGGAAGCGCCAGAATTAACAGCCTGCACAGCCACAATTTTGGCCTCGGTGCACATCGAATGTGACGTATCCTTTCATTATCTGATCACCTATCATTTGGGGTTATTTTAATCCGGTGAATTGCTCCAGGCCACATTAACACACGCTGTTCAAACCACACGCTGCATTCAACATTAATTTCCTCGCGAGCGCCTCTGTAATGCCTCGGTGTCTGATCAATATTAATGCGTTTATCTTCACAGCGCGCCTGCGATATCACCAGCTGGGGCACTGAGCCACACAAGAGATTAAGGCCAAAATGATCAAACGTGCTTGCTAATTTTGGGGGCTCAATTTGCAACACCGGGGATCTGATCTTCCAGAGCGCTCGGCGTTTCACCGCCCTTCGTGTTCCTGAAGCACGACCCCCGTTGGCTTGTTCCTGTCTCCCGGTGCAAATCCACCCCGAGTGCCCTATGCGAGACAGCAGGAATAGGAAGGAGACCCTTATGGGCAGCTCCTTTGCTGTGCAGCTGAATTCCCTAGGCTGAACCGTTCACAGAAAGGGAGAAATCCTGTGGAAAAAGCCCCAACCAAACAAAACCCAAGTAAACCCGTACTGGCCAGCAGTGTGCCCAGGTGGCCAAGAAGGCCAATGACATCCTGGCTCGTATCAGCAACAGTGTGGCCAGCAGGACCGGGGCAGTGACTGCCCCCCTGTACTCGGCACTGCTGAGTCCTCACCTTGAATCCTGAGGTCAGTTTTGGGCGCCTCTCAAAAATAAGGACAGTGAGGTGCTGGAGCGTGTCCAGAGAAGGACAATGGAGCTGGGGAAGGGTCTGGAGCACATGATGGGAAGCAGCTGAGGGGTTCAGTCTGGAGAAAAGGAGATTTGGGGAGACCTTCTCACTCTCTACAACTCCCTTAAAGGAGGTTGTAGCCAGATGAGGGTTGGTCTTTTCTCTCAAGTAACATGTGACAAGACAAAAGGAAACGGCCTGAAGTGCCAGGGGAGGTTTAGATTGAAGGGCTTGTCAAGCACTGGAACAGGCTGAGTCACCATCCCTGGAGGTATTTAAAGGCTGTGTGGAGGTGGCACGTGAGGACATGGCTTAGTCATGGACTTGGCCATGCTGGGTTAATGATTGGACTCAATACTCTTAAAGGTATTTTCCAATCTAAATGATTCTATAGTGTCAAACTGGAAGTCTGGAAAACTTCTTTTTTTTTGATATTTTGCAGCTTCTCAGTCCTTACCTCATCACCTAATGTTCTTTCAATATAAACTTCAGAGATGTAATGTCCCAATTTGGTACTCCCCCCGAAAAACAACTGTGCAAAGACAAATCTGCCAAATTAACTGGAGAAAGATCCAGTTCTCATTTTTACCAATACTTGTCTCATTGGTGAGTCTCAGCCCATTGGATCCCAAGCCAAACCTCCAACTCTGCAGCTCAGGGACTGAGAGAGGAGATGTGTGAGCAGGGTTTGTGTTGGCCATGCAGCTCTCTAAGTGATTTCACACTGGGTGCTTGGAACCAGGCAAACACCGAGATCTGGGACTCCAGAGCTCAACACCAGCTGAGTGGGGTGTGTGGTTTTGCTTTCTGTAACTTTTGTCACTGGGGGCATCTCCTGTCCCTCATCCCTCTGTCCTGCCCATGTCTCATCAATTCCCTGTTCCCCTGTCTCTCTCCTGCCAGCTTTTCCATTGCCCACATCCATCTGCATCACCACGTTACTCCTCCCTCTTCTGCTTTGGCAGTGATAGGGTTTGGTTTTTTTCCTCCCACTACACTTTTATATGACCATGATTTATGACCCTGAGTTTAAAGATTTATTGCAATGCACACATGGCACAGCAGCCTCTAAGTGATGTGTTCAGCATGGTTATTATTCTCTCAAATACCAATCTTTCCACAGTGAAACAATTGGCCTTGTTGTCAAAACTTTTGTCCTCTAACTTCCTAGATTTATTCCTATGAGAATAAAACCAGGGAAGAGAAGGCACAACTTAAAGAGGTTGGCTGGCATCTATAAAGCTCACAAGCAATATAAGCACCTGGGAGCTTAACCAAGCACCAGATGGTCTTCAGGCAATTAACTGCAGGTTGAGGATTCACATTTACTTCAGCTCCTGCTTATTCCACTTTACAGACATGGCTAAAAACCTGACAGCAATTTAAACTCCTCCCTCCCTGTGAGAAAAACAGCAATGGCAGCAACCATCCATCACCTCCTCTCCCTTGCTTTCGTATGCTTTTGGACAGTGTTTTAGCTATTTCAGATGAGCAAGGGCCTTGGGTCATCTTAAAGAGCTTAAACTGATCTAAGGCTTTAATGTGCTTAAAGGTGGTGGAAGGACATTGGTTATGCTTAACCCTAAAAAGAACACAAACCATCATGTACCCATGATGTCCAGAAGTCTCTTGTTTTGCATGGATTTGTGTTCTTTTCTTCACATGCATCCTCTTGATATACAGACCAAGCCAAAGTCCCATAAAATCACTGAAAAGTCTTAAATTAGCTCAAAGGAACATTGCTGTTGGCAGTAGCAGCAGCAGGAGGTCAAGCTTGATGTTGTGGACATCCTTAGACCTGAGTTTAAAACTTTATATACTGAATTTGTGGTGTCAAAACTAATCTGGGAAACTAAAACCCAACTGTAAGCAGTAGTTTCACCTGTGGTGAAAACCCAAAACCTGTAGTCCCCTGTCAAAGGGCACCTTTCAAACTGCAGCTCTTTTAAATTACTATCCCATTAAAGAGCCTTTGTTTTAATAGGCAGTTTTCTCATTTAAATAATAATTTGAATTTATCATTTAAACTGAGCAATTTTGCTTTTCTTTCTTAGGCAAGCAAATCTTGTCAATAAGTTAATTTTCTCCTGACTCAGCACAATGCACAAGAGGATTTCCTCCAAATTTCCAAACGAGGCACAGGCTGGAGCTGCAGCATTCCCACCCTTGAAAATGCCAAGAAATGCTGTGAATGCACGAAAAACAAAGTGAGTTTGGATGGAAATTTTATCATGCCAGTCAGACCTGACACCTGAAAAAATCAAGACGGTAACCAGCACTGCCAAATCTGAAGATGCCTTGCCCCAGGATTTTATTTCATCTCAGGCCTGTCCTGGAGGCTGTGAAGCACCTGAGATGTCATTTTGCTTTGACTTTCTTGCCAAGGTCTATCCCCCTGCATGACAGTGGTGTTAGCAGTGCCCGGGGGAGCAGCCCGGCACTGAATAACCTCGCTCCTGCTGTCCTGCAGCTTGCCTGTGTACACACACCTGCATGTGCGTGTGACACCAGCAATCCACCCTCTCACCAGGGCTGGCCCAATTCTTTTCTGCCATGAGCATAAAACCCACTCTCTGAGGTTGCTACGTGGTAGTGAAGGCAGCAGAGAACAGCTGTGGGCTTGGGTGCTGTTTGCTTTACACTGGTGCTGCTCCAGCTCGGACGCTGCACGTTGCTGCCTTCCAGATTGCAGCTTGCACGTGAGGTTTTAACCCAAAATGGATATGTGGGTGCTCCCCTTTTGGGCTTGGGCCTCAGCAGCTGCGTGGCAGGCACATTTCTGATGTTCTTGCAGAAAAGCATCAATTGTGCTGACTTGTAATTGAAAAGGGAGATTATATTGTATGGCTCAGAAACAGTTAGGAATGAGATTCAATACTATAGAATTTAAGCAGAAGAAAACCAGGTTGCAAGTGGAAAAGCTTCAAAAACAGATGTGGCTCCTTTATTGATGCTCCTTACGATGTAGTTTGTGCAGTGCCCATAGGAAGGGCCAGCAGTGAACGTGGCCATATCATATATGACCAGACACAACACCACTTGCAGGGACCCCAGTGGTAAAAATGTGGTTTCAAATATTGCTCCGCAAATCCTACCCCTTCATCCTGAAATGAAACATCGCACGTAGAAGTCGATTTTCAGTTTCTCCCCTAAATGTACAATATTTCCATAGGAGCCTTTAAAAAAAAAGGAAGTTGGAACTCTTCCATCTGTAGTATTAAGGTTTTGGGTGTTTGTTGCCGGGAGTGTTTGGGTGCACGTGCAGCACGGGTAGCTGTTTCAGACACACATCAGCCACGTGTGCTCATTAGCCATTTACTGATACAAGCCTTGGCAGAGCTGCAGAGCATGCCCAGGTAATGAGAGATGGCCTCCATGCAGCCACTAAGAGGGCCTGGATTGATGTTTTATTGTCAGTCTTAATGCCGGCATTTCTGTGTGCTCCATTTTACCACTCTATTACTGTTCCTGTAATCTGGTTGTGAGTAATTAAACATTGAATCGAGCCATACAGAGCCCCAGAGCTGCAGCACACCCTGCTATTGGCAGCCACTCCAGAGGGAACTTTTCAGGTAAGATTTGAATTTTTAAAAAGATACCTGTTCTTCAAATAGCTACAATAGCTCTGCAGGAGCTTGTCAGTCAAGGAAGATTACAGACTCCCTAAATTCAGCCTGACATGACAGATTGTAATGACTCTGAAGGGGCTTTTACAATCCATTGTGCCAGTGGTCCCTGTCTAATAGGAGCATCTCCTACACTTCTCATTAAAACTGTAATGGCTCCAGACACTTCTATATTACCAGTTACTTTGAATACGAGTTATTTTATCACAAAGAAAGGACATTCATGCAATGCTAAAGTTGCAGGTTAAATAAGGAAAACAGAACTTAGATTTACAGACTGCCCTGTACCTTTACCTTATGCAATGTTGATGCCAATAAATTGCAGCATTGGCAAGAATTTGAGCAATTTCAAGTAAAATTTTTGCTCCCTGAAAGCAGGAATGGAGAAGTGGGCGACGCTGCCTGTGCAGTGAGATTTTAACATGATGCTGTAGGGACCAATGTGGCATCATAAATAATAGTGGTGGATGGTTTTACTATGCCATAGCTCCAAGGTAAGTTACAGTGCTCATCTTCTGGATGGATGGAGCTCTTTGGCCTCCACCATGCTGGAGGTCAGGGCAGACCATCACACTTGCCCTCTGTGGCCTCACACTCTCTCCATCTTCTCCTGAAGACAGGAGGTTATGTTCAGTAGCCCGATGCAGTAACCCCAAATCACAGTGTGGCATTTCTAGTACCAAGTGATTTACATGTGAAAAAGAGAGAAAAAATCATGGTGGTGCAGGCTGAAGGGAAACCTGGATTTCTTAGTCAGCTGCATCTTTTTAGGTCAGTCAAATCTTTCACTTCCCAGGTATGCTGTGACATTGCGGGGCTGCTTGGGGACTCCTGGTGACACCACCATGGAGCAGGCTATAAGGATCATGCAACCAAGAAAGTTCTGAAGGTAGTGAGAAGATAGGGATAAGTCATAAGCAGAAGGAAATCTGTTCCAAAGTGCATGTCGTGACAGCACATAAGCACCCATTGTAGGAAATTGCAAGCTCTTTGGGCTGTCCATGTGGCTGGACAGCCACAAAAACATCAGAGTAGAGGGGTGCAGTGATAAATCACAGGAGCTGGCACATGCCAAGCCGAGTGGCTCTGCCCAGCAGAGGGTAGCATTGACCAAACACCCCAACCTGTATTCCAAGTTTACACCTTCACACACCTCTGAACTTCCACCTGTGCCACGGCCTCTCTGAGATGAGAGGCACAGCTCAGCCCAGACCCAGGGAAAGCCTCACAGGCTGATAAATTCTGCAAATTCTGCTCATAAAATATGAGAAATCTGGAAAATCAGCTTCTAAAGTAGAATTTTAAGGCATCTGTTAAAAGACACAATACGTGACAAACAGTTATGTGCATACAGTCACAGCTGTTTTTAAGTAAATGATTAAGTAAGCTCCTTGCATTTGGATTTATTTCCAGGTCCCGATCTGACGGTCAGTTTGGAGCTGACCAGGCCTGGAGGTGCACTGGAGACACTGGAGAGCCTGTGCTTGCTGGCAGCAAAGCCTCTGATTAAGTCCCCTAATCCGGGTGTCCCAAAAGAACTGCACTTTTTTAGTGCCTTCCATACTCTGAAACTGCAGCCCAAAGATCTCACCCATAAACACATCTCAGTTGGCCCAGACTATCATCTCCTCTGATGTCTGAGGAATCCCTCCTGTCGCCCCGCATCAGATCTCAGCCCGTGCCCGATGCGGCGACGCTAGAGGTCTCAGTGTCGCTGAGAAAAAGCTGCTTTTAGCAATAATCCCGGCCACGAGTGTGTGACAGTGTGACAGGCCAACGCTGTGCCCGGCTCAGGCAGCGCTGCCGGTGGGGTGGGCGCCGAGTCGGGGCTTGGGGCTCTAGCCAGGGTACCCATCACCTGCCCCTGGGGATGCTCGCTGCCCATCACCTGCCCTGGGGATGCTCGGTGCCCATCACCTGCCCTGGGGCTCTGTGACCCCTCTGTCTGGGCGCCCTTTGCCTCGCCGGGTGCCCCGAGGGCAGTGCTGGGCAAGGGTGGTCCTTGCCGAGGGCTTTGTTCCTGCATCCCACCGGCGTGTACTTGCGTGCGGGGCAGGTGGGCATCACCTCCCCCGCGCACCCCGGCGCATCTCCCGGTCAGACAGCACGGCAGCGTGTGCTGTAGCTTTTTAAATTTTTTTTTTCCCCATGCTTTCCCTTTTTTTTTTTTTTCCTCTCGCCGCTTTCCCTCCCCTCCCGTTTGACGTGCGCGGTTTTGGTGCAATGCGAATTATCTTCATTCAGTCAGGAGGGGCAGCGCCAGGCAGCAGAGCAGCGGCGGGGCTGCCTCCTCCTCCTCCTCTTCTTCCTCCTCTGCAGGAGTGAAAACTCCCCTCTGGGGAGGTCCCTGAAGGTTCCCGTGTGGCCTGAAGGTTTCCATCCCTTCCCATGGGCAGTAATTGGCTCGGCCACCTGACAGGAGAGGCAGGGTCGTGTCTCAGAGGGG